>CABHPH010136450.1:18944-41893 GCA_902168325.1 Peromyscus nudipes | reverse complement strand
GCCTCTGCCTCTGCCTCTGCCTCTGCCTCTGCCTCTGCCTCTGCCTCCTGAGCGCTGGGACTAAAGGCATGCTCCACCACCACCCAGCTGGCATTTCTTAATTAAGGTTCCCTCCTCTCAGACAACTTTGGCTTGTGTCAAATTGCCATAAAACTATGCAGCACAATGACCTTGATTTTCTTATTCCCCTGCCTCCACCTTGGCCTCTGGGATGATGAACATGGAACACCATACCTGGGCTTCATGCCTGCTAGGCAAGCATACTACCAACTAAGCTTATGTACCCTTCTCCTTCTCCCCAAACAGGAATCTTTTCTACTAACTCTAACACCTTCCCAAAGGCTAGGAATAGTTTCTTTATTATCTCTGCTCCCTGTGATAGTCACTGATGACACGTGACCACTGGATGATGCTCAGCAAAACAGACATTAAATAAGAAGCTCCCTGCCCAGACCTCTCCTGGGGTGTCAGAGTCCATGGTGGAACAAATAAACATTCGCTGTCAAAGCAATGCAGATACAAACAATATCAGGAAGGTCGGTGGAGACAACACCAGAAGATTCCAGAAGCCAGAAATCCCCACGCAGCACCCAGCCAGCTTAGTCAAACCCTGTGTACTCCCAACACTGGCTCCCACTCACTGGCTCTGTGACCTTGAGTAAGTCCTATCCCCAGTGTGGCCTTCAGCACGTTGACTTGAAAAGATGGATGACGTGAGTGGAAATTTCCCGAACAGTGGTTGGCTGGGCAGTGTCTCTGCATCCTGGACCAGCGCCTACGACTGAGTCACAGCTGCTCTCAGCATCCTTCTCGGACTGCACAGGGTCAGAGCATTGTTTGTCTTAGTGTCTGAACTCATTCCTGACATTGCAGACACAGACTGAGATCGACCGACTGAGGGCTGGTGCTTCCCCTACCCTATACTTCCTGTCCTTCCTCCCCTCACCCCAGGGGCTTGTGGGAATGACTTAAAAACACAAATTGAAGGCCAGTGGGGGCAATTTCCCAAGGCAGAGCCCAGGACTCCCATGAAACTGTTCCTGCTCCCTTCCCAGGGACCATCCCATGTCATGACTCGACTTAATCACCCCCTTGAGACCCTGGGAGCTCCTTCAGAGGAAGGCAAACATTTCCCACCTGTTCTTCTTGCCCTGGTCTCTCCCTTCGCTCCTTATCCATCTGACATCTGGGGCTTCACAGCTGGGGCTCACCCATCCTTGGCCCAGCTTTCCCTAACTAATTCCCACCACAGTGTTCTCCCCTGAAGTGTGCTCTCCTGTGTAGAACGTTCTCCTCCCTCTGATTGTCTAAGGGGCATCCCAGGCACCACCAGCCCACCTCACTCCTCTCCTCAGGCTCTGCAGCCACACAGTTATATTACATAGTGCTTAAGGACGAAAGTGCTGACGGCCCCTGTGGAATTCACATTCCATCTCTACCTTCCCCCAAAGTCTCTCTGTCTCACTGTGTGTGTGTGTGTGTGTGCGCGCATGTGTGTGTATGTGGTGGGGGCTCTTCATTGAATCCCTCTATGGACCCTTCCATCAGCTGTGAACGTACTGAGCCTCCCGTGGCCAGTACTGGAACACAGAACCTAGAACTCCATCCATGCCCTCAAGGAGCCCTCTTTCAGTAAGGGAGAGAAAAGGACAAGTTGATGTTTAGACACTATGGGACATGAACACAGAGGACTATGTCTCTATAGCATGAACAAGGGCACCACACCGACCCAGTCCTAAACTCTCTGAGGATAGGGACTTCCCTGGTTCGTGCCACCAGCTGAGGACCAATCACTCCAACTCTTGAGCCTAAGGGGGATTTTACATTCAAACCATAACAATACCATACCTGGACCTGCTACAGGATCTTCTCCATCCCCAGTCTTGCTCCATTCTGTCTTCCCAGCTACCCGGGGTGTGGGAGGGGCCACGAGCCTGGCTGTGAACTATGTTGCCTCCAGAGTACCAAGAAACCTAGCAAGGCCTGGCTTCCTTCACAGGACACTGTGCCAGGGGCAGCAGCCCATCTTTTATTTTGGAGGGGATATCTCAGAACACCTCTTTAGTGCCAACCCCCTTAAGCTTCACTGAAGTGTCTGGTCCCTCAGCTTGGTAGTTCCCAGAATGCACATGACTCACTGAGGCCTCTAGTCCTCCTGCCTCTGGCCTGCCCTGCCCAATCAGCCTGGCATTGTCCATGGACTAGAGTCATGTGAAATGGCTGCCGCATGGTCACCTACTGGCTGCATGATGGTGGTGGCAGAGAACTCCACAGTCCCAGGGTGGTATCGTGATTCATTTTGTCTCGCCGCCTGTAAATGGGTTATCAGCCAATAGCTTTGTCTTCTTGTAACTGAGCTAGAAAAGAACTTATTCACCAATCGGTGCCTGGTACCTGGACCTGAGTCTTATTAATCCTCTCTAACAGTGACCCTGAAAGGTTTGTGGGGTCAGGGGAGTTCAAGAGCAACAATGAGACAGATTACTGGGGAGTGATGAGTTTATTACAAAAATCATTAACACTGTGGACAGATAGACACAGTTCAGGCCCCGGTACTAGAGACAGGCAGTATGAGGGGGTCTCTGAAGAGATGAATCAGAGGCCCTGTGGCAGGATGGGGCAGGTTTCACAGAAAGATCCAGACTCTCTGATTCCCAGGCAAGAGGCAGGGAAGCGGGTGGGGAGCAGGATGTGTGGCCAATACTTTCTTTGACTCAAGCTCACTTCCCAGGTGAGAGATCTGACCCAGGAGACTGTTAGCTAGGGCACTGGTACTCTTGGTAGGGTGCCTCCGGGCTCTGTGAGAGGGAGGCTACTTCCTGGATTCAGACATTACTTTCTTACAGATCGCACACTGGGGTCGGTACCTTGGTGGGTTACACACTCTGTCCTTGGAAGTCAGCAAGTCCCAGTCTCCTGCCTCAGGGTAGGAACCAGGGTCCTCAGGCTGACACTCTGTTACTGGGGTTGTTAGAGTCAGAGCCCTGGTGACAATCAAGGCTCAGCCATCGGTCCCCCACAGTCCAGAGATAAGTAATAGAAGGGGGCAGAAAAGGAGGTTTACTCAACCTGCCTGTGGTGGTTTGAACAGGAATGGCCCCCATAGACTCATGTGTTAGAATGCTTGGCGCATAGGGAGTGGCACTATTAGGAGGTGTGGCCTTGTTGGAGGAATGTGTCACTGTGGGAGTGGGCTTTGAGGTGACATATGTTCAAGCAATGCCCAGGGGGACACAGTCACTTCTGCTGCCTGGGGATCGAGATGTACAGCTCTCAGCCCCTTCTCCAGCATCATGCCTGCCTGCACGCCACCATGTCCCACCGTGAGGATAAAGGACTAAACCTCGGAAACTATAAGCCAGCCCCAGTTCAATGTTTTCCTTTATGAGTTGCTGTGGTCATGGAGTCCCTTCACAGCAATAGAAACCTAAGACACTGACTATGGTGGGAAAAGGAACAGAGAGGCCCAGGGACCCTGCCCCATCCCAAGTTCATCTACAGGGGTCCAACACCCATCATAGGTTCAGCTTTAAATAGAAGGTTAGAGGTATGCATTGTTAAACCATCAAGGTGTGATCATGCTGCCCATCATCTCCACTGCAAAGTGGTTTGACAGATGGTCAAGACTGTGTGTAATCTCTTTCCTGGAGACAAGTTCCTCTCTAGCCGGCAACAGGCTTCAGCCTTTTCCTTCCCATCGTGAAATTCCCAGGGAAATACCGATTTCTTGGAGACCATTGTCTCTGTAGTCTGGTAACCAAAAGGAAGACACACGTGGCTCTTTGGAAGAGCTTTGTTCCCACCAGGTTACAACCCCCCACCTGAAAGACCTGGAGCCACTTGCTGGCTTGTGAACCAGGATGACTCTCCTCCTCAGAAATGCCTGCCTCTGGGCCTTCTTGCTTCACTCCCTAACTTTTTAGTGGGGGTGTGGGGTGTGTGTGTGTGTGTGTGTGTGTGTGTGTGTTTCACTCACCTATTTTTGGTTTTTGTGTTTACTGACGTGGAAAAGGCATGTGGCATTGTGCGTTAGGCATCCTGTGCATGAGTACAGAGTTTACATCTCGCTACTCTTTCTGCCCCCCACTCAGGCAGACACGGGCGGTAAATTCAATTCTTTGTGTGGGGTTGTGACTTAGATGGTATCCCCCGTCTGGCTGCAGTCACTTTCCAATGCTAACTTTCCCAAGGAAGGGGGAGGGCTCCCATTTGGCCTCCTCCCTCCTCCTCCCCCTCCTCCTCCTTCCTCCCTCCTCCTCCATTTGATATCCCCGGCTGATTCCATGCAACCCTCTTGCAGGTTACCAGACCCTGAGCTATCAGGATACAAGTAGTAATTCCACATGATGGATACACAGTAATTAAGGATCTTTCCCACTTCCGGTGCTGCTTGGGAATCAGACAGCCTGACTCAGGCAAGGGACTCTGGTTACCAATTGCATCGTGTGGGACTTCCTCTCCCTTCTCTGAAACCTATAAAAGACGGCCTCCCACGCTTAGCTTCATGGGCCTGAACCCTCTTCAGAACCCATCATGACTGTCTGGCTGTGTCATTAAAAACTGTCCTAATAAATCTCTTATTAAAAGGAGAATCTGCCTCAGTTTCTCCCTCAAATCAGAGACCCTTATAGTCTGAAATTAAGTTCCATCATCTGTAAAACAAGGATATGTAGTACTTATCTCATATAGCTTATTATATATATTTTTTTAATGAAATGACCCAGGTGCAAAATGAGCATATGTTACATTGTAACAACCATCTTATTATCAGGAGTCTGGAGTTTCTCCATCTCCTAAAGGATTGGTGTCATACCCAGAAAGGTCAGCAGGTGGTGCTGTCTCAGAACAAATCTTTCCACTAGTTTCTCTGCACAGGTTTTCCACCAGGTGGATTTGGGGAGAGTGGGGAGCACAGCTGACAGGAAGAAGTTGTAGAGAGTACAGTCCCCTCTTTTTCCAGAGGGCGTCACTGAGATCAAGAAGGGCCCACTACTTTCCACCAGCAGTGACAGAGCCAGGGCTCCAACCCAGCAAACCCTCCTTCCAGATGTTGTCCACATCCCCAGCCTCCCTTCCTTCAGGCCTCCCACTCCGGGATGGTGTGGGATACACGGATGAACAGAGCTGCCCATTGAAGTCAGAATAACCTGCCTCCCAGAGCAGTTGACCTGGGTCTGGGTGGAGAAGCAGTTTCCGACTCCGGCGTAGAGGAGCTCAGACTGCCTGTCCCTTGGTGACCACTTTAGTTAGGGTTACTATTGCTATGATAAAATGCCATGACCAGAAGCAATTTGGGGAGGAAAGGGTTTATTTTGCCCACAGTTTCATATAACAGTATCCATATAACACCATCAGGAGCAGTGAGGGCAGGAACTCAGGCAGGGCAGGAACCCGGAGGCGGGAGCTGGTGCAGAGGCCATGGAGGGGTGCTGCTTACTGGCTTGCTCACCATGGCTTGCTCATTCTGCTTTTTCATAGCCCTAAGGACCATCAGCCCAGGCATGGCATCACCCACAATGGGCTGGGCCCTTCCCCACTGATCACTAATGAAGAAAATGCCTTACAGGCATGCCTGCAGCCCGATCTTAGGGAGGCATTTTCTTCATCGAGGTTCCCTCCTCTCAGATGACTTTAGTGTGTGTCAGGCTGACACACAACTCTCCGGTACAGTGACCCTGCATGCAATCCTGTCCAGCCTCCTTCACACTTATTTTCCCAGGTGGCCAGGGAGGGATGAAGTAGGGGAGAGTCCAAGGTATGACCCCAAAGATGGGCTGCTCCCAGGAAAGGAGCTGGGGTGCTCTCTGGGACTCATTCTGTGTAATACACTCCTAGACCCATACACACTACCACTAAGCTGCCTAGACCCCAACTCTTAGGGGCTAAGAGGTTGAGAGGTATCCCACCCCACCAAGGGGTCCCCTGCCGGCTCAAGGCGCAGCCTGGTTCTGTGGAAGCGGCTCTCCTCTCTGAGACCTTCAGCTGCCAAGTCACCACAAGTGTGACAGCAGCAATGTCCTCATGGCTGCTGTCCCCGGCCAGTCTCTGGGAGTGGAGAAAGCAGAGGTGCTCCTGAGCACTCACCTCCCACCGATTTTCTCAAATACCCTCTCAAGAGTTCCTCCATGCTCAGACCCTACTGTGCCCACAGCCCCAGACCCTGACTGAGCATCTAACCTCCTCTAGAGCCTGTGTTAACTTCCTCCTTCCATAGGAAGGCACCCAGACCCCTGGCCCCTCCAGCAGGAACTCCAGGCAGTGAGGAATCAGGGAGCCAGGGCCCTCACAGATGGTCAGAGACCTGTGTCATGTCTGTTTCTTTAGACTAAGAAAGATTTGTGTGTGTGTGTGTGTGTGTGTGTGTGTGTGTGTGTGTGTACAGGTGAATGAAAGTGAAACCAGAAGAGGGAGCTAGAATTACATGTGGTTGTGAGCTACCCAATGTGGATTATGAAAATCAAACCCAGGTCTTCTGGGAGAGCAGTATGCACTCTTTTTTTTTTTTTTTAAAGATATTTATTTATTATGCATACAGTGTTCTGCCTGCAGGCCAGAAGAGGGCACTAGATCTCATTACAGATGGTTGTGAGCCACTATGTAGTTGCTGGTAATTGAACTCAGGACCTTTGGAAGAATAGTGCTCTTAACCGCTTTAGCCACCTCTCCCGTCCTAAAGTTTTTTGTTTTGTTTTTTTTGTTTGTTTTGTTTTTCAAGACAGGGTTTCTCTGTGTAGTTTTGGTGCCTGTCCTGGATCTTGCTCTGTAGACCAGGCTGGCCTCAAACTCACAGAGATCTGCCTGGCTCTGCCTCCCGAGTGCTGGGATTAAAGGCGTGCGCCATGCAGTATGTATGCACTCTTAACCACTGAACCGTCTCTACAATAATTTATAAAAATAACTTTTAAAATAATTTCTAAAAAAGAAAATCAAGTCCTAGAGGCTACAGCTGACTTAAAATACTTAGCACAGACAAGCAACTTATGCTTCTAGAAATGTGACAATAGCACCTTATTGGAGATGACGTGTAAAGTATAGACTGGGGAGACCGTGGCCCAGTGGCCATTCTTGCCTTCTCTTTGCTCCGTAGATCAAGATGCCACAGGGCTGGCCGAGCAGGGACCAGTCGTAGAAAGGGCTGTCTCTGCCCTTCAGGTTGACTGACATGCAAAGGGGCCTTAGTCATCAGCTCGGCCAAGCCCTCTTCTCACAGATGGGATACTGGGGTCTCAGCGAAGTCATTTGATCAAACATTCCAGAAGCCAGAGGCTGGTCCAGCAATGGGCCGAGGTCTTTCCCTCCTAGATTAATGTCCTTCCAGCTTGTAGTGGTTCAGATGGGAAAGATAAGAGTATACAGGAGCTGGGCAGTGGTGGTGCAAACCTTTAATCCCAGCACTTGGGAGGCAGAGGCAGGCAGAGCTCTAAGCAAAGGCCAGCCTGGTCGACAGAGTGAGTTCCAGGACAGCCAAACCCTGTCTTGGGGGGCGGGGTGGAGGGTGGGGGGGGAGAGGGAAGTACCCAGGAAAAATTTTGGCCCAGATGTCTTTCTGCTCCCTTCTCCTCACCTAGGCCACCCCTACTCTCTTTTGTTCTGATGCTTAACCCATGACCCCGACCACAACAGTCACACAAAACAACCCTTTCATCTCTTGCTGTTGGAATTTGGACAGAAGACATCCATTTTGGTTAAACATGGACACAATCTAGAAAGGGTACAGAGCTCTCAAGGGACAGAAATGGCCATAGGAGGGATTGGGGGGGGCAGAGCATTGTTGCTGGGCAACCAACTTCTTCTGTTGCCTCGGTGACAGCCCCATCAGAGGGAGGCTGTGTGCAGAATGTGCCTATGAGCTCCAGTTTGGTAGCACCAGCTGGCTGGGCTCCCCTCCCCCGTTTCACACGGCCTCCTGCACACATGGGAAGCCCCCCAAGCAAGGTTAAGACCCTTCCCCACCTCACCCCGCCTTCTGCACAGGATCCTTCGACAGGGAATCCCGTGCTTTGGGTGTCCAGGTGGTCAGCTTGCCTCCAGACTCCTTCCTGTTCAAGCACTCATTCACCCAACACACATGCAGCCGATGGTGCACTCTGGTAAGCACTCTGCCAGGCCCCAGGACATAGGGAAAGCAAGTAGGACCACACAGTCCCAAGCAGTGACTAACAGGATAGGCCGACAAGTAAGTGGATGGTGAATCGCCTGATCAACAGTAATACCAGAGAACTGAGGAGGCACAGAAGGGTGCGCCTCCATATCTGAGGGAGGAAAGGGGGAAGGGGCGGGCTGAGTAACAAACTCCCAAGATGCCTTGCTCTCCTCTCCAGAACTTGAGCAGTTCCCATTGAGGCAAAGGGAACATGTAGCTGTGACTGAGTTAGGGATTGTGTGATGGGGAGTTTGACCCAAATCATCTTGGCTGTCCTGAATGTAACCACGGGTCTTCTAAGAAAAAGAGAGAAGACTTAGATAGAGCGATAGATAGATAGATAGATAGATAGATAGATAGATAGATAGATAGATAGATAGATGATAGATAGATGATTGATAGATAGATAGATAGATAGATGATAGATAGATAGATAGATGATAGATAGATGATTGATAGATAGATAGATAGATAGATGATAGATAGATAGATAGATAGATAGATAGATAGATAGATAGATAGATAGACGTGATGGTAGAAGCT
This sequence comes from Peromyscus nudipes, assembly GCA_902168325.1. Taxonomy (NCBI): domain Eukaryota; kingdom Metazoa; phylum Chordata; class Mammalia; order Rodentia; family Cricetidae; genus Peromyscus; species Peromyscus nudipes. The sequence goes on along the minus strand of CABHPH010136450.1, from coordinate 33,207 downwards.
GGAGGTAGGCGCCTGTGAGGAGGGCCACAAAAGAGGTGTGTGTATAGAGCCATCTGCTTGATCCCAGCTCCATACCATCCATTTTGAACTTCTGAACTCTAGAGCTGTGTAAGAATACATTGGCCTCATTTCAAATCATCAAATTTGTGGTCATTTGTTAGAGTGGCCACAGGAAACTAATGGAGGTTGAAAAGTTTCTTGGTGGAGGTGACGTCTAGCAGAACTCTAAAGAATTAAGAATGAGTCCCTCAAAGGACAGAGAAACCCACTTGGACGAAGGCCAGGACAAGACTGCCCTGGTACCTCTGTGCTTTAGCGAGTCAGTAAGGGCAGTGAGGGGAGGGAGAAGCTGATGGTCATGAGGAAGGAGGTGAGTCAGTTGGCCAATCACACCAGACATCCTAGGGAGCCACAGGGAGCCACAGGGAGCCACTGAAGGTCATAGGGAGAGGCGGCTTGATCACAATGCGTTTCTGGGGAGGTCACTGGCTTCAGCAGAAAGGAGTGTGGAAACAGTATAGTGCAGGTAGGATGTGAGAACAGCTGTGATGGGATGGAAGGCTGGGCTAGTCTGGGCTGAACTGAGGGCTGGCACCATCCTACTGTGGGAAAGACAAAAAAAAAAAAGCAGGTAATGGTGGAGTTGTTCTTGCCAGTAGGTGGCGCCATTGGCCATATTTGGGGAGCTGAGGGGGTGGTAGGGAGCCTGAAATCTGAGACATCTGTAGGAAGGAACCTACTGTTCTGGAGCAAAACCTCCCAAGAGGTGGGAAATATTTACTGGGAACGAGAGGGCACTCCCCAGAGAACCTGTAACTGCTAGGGTCCAGCTTATCTTCCTCCAGGGAGACACCAGCCCAGTTACCCTCCCTTGTAGTCTAAGCCAGAAGAAGGTACCAGACACAGCCAGACAGAGGCCGCATCTCTGAGGCTGGGGCACTGGCTGGGTCCTAGCAAACAGCTCTGTGTTTTCAATCCCTCAATTCCAATTTCTTTTAAAAACAGGCAGGATCTACTCTGCCCTGGGGGCGGGCAAGCTGTAGATCTGCTGGCCTCTCCCATCTTCCGGTTGCCCCGATATCCAGGAGCTCACTGGGAGTGAGTGTGGGGCCTGGAAGGAACCAGAACACAGGTGGGGAAAAGAGTCTCAACTGTGTGGAAAGTCAAAGAAGTGACATATCCATAAGCATCCTCATGTCCAACTATGGGGGCACATGCGTGAAACGCTGGAGTGTGAACTGGTAAACTGGAGAGTAACTTAAAAATCTCCACCCTAAAAATATACTCACTCCCGCCAGGTGTGGAGGCACACCTTTAATCCTAGCAGTGTGAGAGGCCGGTGGATTTTGTCAGTTGGAGGCCAGCCTGGTCTATGAAGTGAGTTCTAGGCTATCCAGGGCTACATAGTGAGACCCTGTCCCAAATATATAGATTAAATAAGTAAAATGTACCCCTTTTACTCAGTAATTTCATTTTTTGAGACACGTCTTAAAGAGTAAACAGAAATGGGAACTGAAAGATCTATGTGCAGAGATGTGTACGGTGCAGTGTTTGAGCTGGCCAGACTGAAACAACCTATTGAGCCACAGGGCAATAGTGAGGGTGATATAGCTGTTAGAGAAAAGAATATTATAATCCCCAAAGAGAGGTGTTTGAGATGGGCATGGCGGTGCACAGCTGTAATCCTAGCACTTAGGAAGCAGAGGCAGGAAGACCAAGCATTCCAAGTTATCCTTGCTGAAATAGTGAGTTTGAAGGCAGCCTAGACTATCTGCGATCTTGTTTCAACAAACAAGGGATATATGTGGGGGAAACCCACATATATACATGAGTATATACTCACAATGTTACATACTTATATCCGCAAAATTGTTTTCATGTTGCAATTCAACCCGGTGAACGTAACAAAAACAAGAGAAACAAATAAGCCGTCCAGATGGTTCCCCAGAGAAAGGCACTTTGAGGCAAGCCTGAGGACCTGTGTTCAGTCTCTGGGTGGAAGGCCACCCGGTGGAAAGAGGACACCCACTCAAGCACGTTGACCTCTGACCTCCAAAATGTGTGGTATGGCATGAGCCGTGCCCCCAACAAATAAATAATAAAACATTGCAAAGAAACTTAAAGGCAAGATGTGGAAGGCAATCTCAATCGGCTATCGTTTCGAGGCTTTGGTGTTAGTGTCTTTGGTTTTTGTTGTTGTTGTTCTTTTATGGTTTTCTGAATTTTACCACATTTTCCACAATAAATAGACACCATTTCAACATATAGAAAAAAAATTGGTTAACCAAAATATCCATTTTGAAATCAGACACCAGCCATTAAAAGGCAGGGCCAGGCCTGACTCTAAAATGCAGCACCCAGTCTGAGAGCACCCGGTGACAGGACTGAATTGTCCAGTGGGGACCTGAGCGGTGGGCAGCATCTTCCACACTGTCCAGGCTAGAGCAGGCTCGGCTCTCCCTTTTTCTGTGAGGGAGTCTGCTGTCTCCATGGGCTTGTGGCCCAACCTCACCAGCTCTGAAGACTGTCTCCAGAGGGTCTCCAGTGACACCCTGTTGAGGACACCTGGGCAGAGAGGTGTGGCTGTGCCAGAGGAGCTCAGCTGCCCTCCTTTGGTGGGTCCAGGCCCTGCCCCTTGGCTTCAGCTCCGCAGCACAGGCCCATCACCCTGGGCCATCTGCCTGATTCTTAAGCCCCTGTCGGTGACAGAGAGGCCGGTGGCCAGGCCTGCACCCTCCTCGGAACAACCTGAGAGCGCTGTGGGAAAGGAAGCTACCCACAGAACAGACTATCAGCTCTGCCTGTGGGACCTGGCACACCGACCCAGGGTAGACGCCATCAGGTGACTCTCACACCTGGTGACTTCAGGCCTGCCATCTCTTCCCCTGGACAGCAGGGAGACGGGGTGGGAGTGTTGTGATCAAACCTCCTGCCCAAGTGTCTGAGCAGGAAGGGCGCTGATGGGGCAACCCCACAGCTTGTCTCCTGCAGCTACCCCTCCACGGGCCCAGAGAAGGCTCTGGAGCCAGTTGGATTTTTGCGCATGCGCAAACCGCGGGGCCCAGAGACGGAGCACTCTCAGCTGAGGGAAGCCTGTCCATTTATGACAAAGTTGGGGGAATACTAGAAGAGACAGGCCTCAAGTGCAGCCTGTCCCTGGATCTCTGTCATTGAGATGACCCCTGAGGACACCGCCCCTGCTGCCACTTGGGAATGTGTTCTTCTCTTTCCCTTACCTCTCATCTTCAGTTCCGCTAGGTGAACACTGACTGAGCACCGGCTTTGCCCAGAGGGTCCCCTTAAGGAAAAAAAAAAAAAAAATCTCCCCCAGAGAAGATTACCCGTTGCAGGAAGAGCCGCAGCCTGTTTCCGGAATTAGAAACCTTGAAGGCTCTTGCTTTGAAAGTTTAGATTTCTCACGGTACCATCAGAGACCCCGGCAGCGTCTGGGTGATCCAGAGCGCATCAGCGGATTCCAGTACCAGCCCCTGGCCTACCAAATACCCACATCCTGGCCTGGGTAAAGTGCAGAGGGGCAGGGTCTGCAATACCACCCGGGACCCACGAAGGAGCTGAAGGGACAGAAGAGACGTCCTTGGTGGTGGTAGGATAGTACCAAGGCCTTTACGTCTAATTCCTTTCCTCAGTTTCCAATTCCTGCAGTGACCTTTCAGGGTCTCACGAGGAACAGCAATTTGGGGACACCTCTCCAGGCGCTGTACAAAGCCCCAGACTCTGGAGCTGTAGTTCCAAGAAGTGTCCACCAGGAGGCACAGCGACCACATTCTTTTAGATTCAGTGGCACCTGTCCAGCACAAAAGCTCACACACGCTCAGAGGACTGGATCTCGCATCTGGAAGTTGGGGTGCCAAGTGGGGTGTTGAGACAGAGTTAGGGATGCAAAAGGCTTAGGATCGGCCCCACCCTGAGAAAGCTGAAGTCTCTGCTGTCTGGAAGTCTGACCGCCTTCCAAACCACCAGGAGACTTGGGAGCCAGGGATTCCTCTGGGGAGTCCCGCAAGGAGACGGAAGGCAAGAGACACTAACCCCAAGTCCTTTTTAGATGGGAGGTAGCAAGGTGTGGAAGCAAGGTCCCCTGCAAGGCCATCGTCCTACTCTCTTGCTGGGCTAATTGTAACCTCTGCAGGTTCACCTTCAAGACCTGCAGGGCAGGGTGGCCCAGGGAACCCTGTGAGTAAAGAGCGCCCCGAGGCTCTGGGGTGACTTTGTAAGCCGTGGGTGAGTGGATCTTCTGGGTTCCCAATGGCACCATGGAGCATGACTCCTCACCAGCCCTCAGGAATAGTGCCCACCGTGGGACCAGAGTGGAGCATTTACCTCAGAGGAACCAGGAAGTCCTGCAGTTGGTTGTTGGGAGTTCTCTCACACAGCCCAGCACAGACCCTCCTCTCAATGCTAACTGGGTCTCAGGAAAGGGAACTGGAGAGAGCTATTTCAGAACGATCATCTGAGAGACTCTAGGGAGATAAGGTTGGGGTGGTCGGGGAAGAACTTGGGAGTGAAAGGGGAGCTGGGTGAGCGCTACAGATGCACACGCTCTGTCCCCTCTTCCCAGTCTTCTCAGGCACCATGATGCCCATCTGCTGTTCTGGAATACATGGGCAGTGCCTACAGCTCCAGTCTCCCAAGCCCAGATGGTCGCCCCTTGTAGACATGTGTGAGGGGCCGTGTGTCTGTGAGTGGAGTGTACTTCTGTGGTTTTCAGAGTGTGAAACGGTATCTATCCACCAGCACATGGGATGGGTCTGTGTTTGTACATGGGAATGTCTCTCTAGTAAGATGTTCAGGCATGAACAGATGTGTGTGCACATACATATGAATGGAGGTGGGTGGGGAGCTTGTGGTTGTATGTGCTCCCCAGGCCTGTGCCCCTCCTTAACCACAAAGGCAGCACTAACTAGGCATTCAGGCTCAGGGCCCAGGAGGAAGGCCCAGATGTTTCTTTTTCCTGCTACCCATGCCCCACATCTACCAGGACAATCTGAAAAAAAGTGGCTGGTTGATACCCAGGACTATGCAAAGGGTATTTCAGATGCTGGACACTAAGTGGTTATGGAGTGGGAGTGGGGGCACCTGATGGACCCAGGAAGGAACAGGAGCCTTGGTGCAAAGGCCTGGTTAACTCCATCAACTTCCATGGCAAGGCTGAGCTGCCCTTTCCCAACTCCTCTGCTAAGTCTGGGGTTCCCAGTGCAAGGGTTTGAAGTCACCCCTTGAATGTTTCTATGCCCTTAAAGAATGCTGTGCCTAGGGAGAGATGGCTCAGGCTAAGAGCACTCTCCACATTTCCTAAGGACCTGAGTTTGGTTCCCAGAACCCATGTCAGGTTGTTGACAACCACTTGTCACTCTGGCTCTAGTGGAGTCTGAGGATACTGCATGTCTACAGTAAAGGCATTCACACACACATACACATCAAAATAAATAAATTGACTCTATATTTTCCTTGGTATAGTGTTCCCAGATAAAAATTTGGATTTCAGATTGTAAAAATTCTAACATAAATGAACCCCATGTGTTTTACAGAAAGTACTTGTATAAAACAATTTCTCAGTGTTCCTGGAAGTTCAAATATAACTAAGCAACCTGTGTTTTTATTTGCTAAATCTGGTAAGTGTATACTGAAGCCCACCACAGGCACAAATAGAATAAAGTGAAAAGATAAGTAAAAATATTCCTCATAAATAACAACCAATATTTTAAAATGACATTTAACTAAAATTTTTACAGATGATTAAAAGTCATCTATCCAGATATAATAACTATAAATATATAAATGCCCAATAACAGAGCCCTCAAATATTTAAAGCAAATATTGACAAAAACCCAAGACAGTTCTACAATAGTTAGAAATTCTGATGTCTCACCTTCAATACTGCATAGACCAGCTAGATGGAAGGTCAGTACAGAGACAGGAGACCTAAACAATGCTCACTAAAGAAGTAGACTGGCTGTGCTTTGAGCCTCCCAACGTGCTCACTGAAACTTAATCCCCATTGTGAGAGATTCATTAAGAGGAGAGAAACCCAGTTTGTCTGTGGCTTTTGGAGGTGGGACCTGTAGGGGATGATAAGGTTAATGGAATCATACAGCTGGAGTATTCATCCAATGGGAACATGGTCATATAAAAAGAGGACACTTCGTTCCTGTCATCGGGTGATGTCTCACAGTGCTTTGAGACTGGTAGAGCCTCCACCAGATACAAAGTCTGAACTTCTCATCGTTCTAAACTGTGAGCCAGATAAACCTCTTTTGTTCGTAAACTATCCAGTTTGTAGTATTCAGTTATAGCAACAGCAAGCAGACTCTTACAGACATAGGAAGAATGCTCCATCCAGAACCAGTAGAGTCCAGCTTTTTCCCTAGTACACACGGGCAGTCTCCAGAGCACACCATCCGTCAGGCAAGAAGACAAAGCTTGGTACATTTTAAAAATAGAAATCATCCAAAAATCACCATCTCTGACCACAGTGAACTACAACTAGGAACAACAGAAGAAACACTGGAGAATCCACAAATATGTGGAAAATTAAACAATGCATTCTCCAATGTGTTAATGAAAAAAATCGCCAGAGAAATGGGGTGGGGCGGGGCGGAGTAAAATGCTTGGAGACAAAGCAAAACCACAGCATATTAAAACTTCTAGGATCCCGCAGGAACTGTCCCCAGACGGGCAATATTAGTGCCCCGTGCCAGCACTGGGTGAGAAGATCCGTGGATTCTCTCTACACCCTAAGGTACTATAAGTGAGGCAGAAACTGGGCTCAAATCAAGAGGGACAGGAAGGACACAAATTAGAACAGAGGTGAACAAGATAGGCAGAAAAAGCAGCAGAGAAGACCGAGGAGCCCAAAGGCTGGCTCTCTGAGATCCACAGAACCGGCACATGCGCAGTGAGGTTGACCAAGAAGGAAGACCCGGGCGCGCACATGCTCTCACTGAGCACAGGGCTGTGGGTTCAGCTTGCTCCTGTCTCCACCTCCAGTACACTGGTAATCTAGGCCATTCGACACTCCCACTCAGCTTTCACACGGGTGCTGGGGAACCGAACTCTGGTCCTCACACTCGTGTGGCAAGTGTTTCACCCACTGAGCCATATTCCCAGTCCTCTTTCTGAACTTTTACTTTCAAATTTCATATTTTGTTTTTGGCTTGTTTGTTTTGTTGTTGTTGTTGTTTTGAGACAGGGTCTCTTTAGTCCTAGCTTCTCTGGAACTCGCTCACATATAGGCCAGGCTGTCCTTGAACTCAGAGACCCTCCACCTCTGCCTCCCTAGTGTTGGGATTAAAGAAGTGCTTCACCACTGTGTCTTTCAACAAGGACCATGCCTGACTGAGTCCACAGCGTAGGGGACCGGTAACCCTATTCCAGGATCCTTTGTGCGGAAGGGGCACAGCTCAGCTCTCAGAGTCGGATGCCTTCTGGAGACCACTGACTCAGAAAGGCCCTTGTGAGCCCCGAGGAACCTGGCCCAGCAGATGCCTGTGTGTCTGTTCTCACTTTCTGGAACCTTCCAGCCATGCTAGCAGCAAACTGCTTGGGCCCTGCTGGGACACACAGCCTCGGCTGATGTTCCCCAGGTCCCTTCTCCTCTGGGTCCAGCTGTTTCCCCTTTTTTCCTGTGTTCTTGGCCCCAAGCCAGCAGGGAGCCGGCTGGAGGGATGAGCGGGAGGAAGCCTCCCTGTGTTAATTGGCGCTAATGAATTCTTGCAGCCCTTTCTGCATCTTCCTTGGCTGCTGCAGGAAGCTGCTGAGACAGCACCTTGGCACGGTGCTCTGTGCACTAAATCCAAGCAGCGCTCTTGGCCAGCTGAGGTGCCCTGCCGGGTGAGAAGAGGAGAGAGATCTAGGATGTGAGTGAGGTTTAAAATAGTATCAGAGCCCCCTGAAGTGCCTTCAAAATGTCTTCCTCGTGTAACCATCAGTACACGGGAAGCCTGATTAAAATCCCTATTGTGTGTATGTATTTACATTTTTTCATGTGTGTGTAAGCCAAAGATCAACCTCAGTGTCATCCTTCAGACACCAGCCAACTCAGGATTTTTTGAGATAGGGTCTCTCACTGGCCTAGAGCTCACCATACATGTAGGCTGAACTGTCTGTCTGGCAAACTCAGGAATCCACTTGTCTCCGCCCCCTCAGAGCAGGAATTAGACACATGCACTGTCTTAGTTAGGGTTTTGTTGCTGTGAAGAGACACAATGACCATGGCAACTCTTATAATGGAAAAAAAATTAACTGGGGCTGGCTCACAATTTCAGAGGTTTAGTGCATCTTCGTCATCATAGCGGGAAACATAGCAGCATGCAGGCAGACATGGTGCTGGAGAAGGAGCTGAAAGTTCTACATCGTGATCCACAGGCAGCAGGAGATACTGTGTGCCACCCTGGGCAGCTTGAGCATATATGAGACCTCAAAGTCCGCCCCCACAGAGACATACTTCCTCCAACAAGGCCACACCTCCTCATAGTGCCACCCCTACGGGCCAAGCATTCAAACACCTGAGTCTGTGGGGGCCATACCTATTCAAACCACCACAACTACCATCCCTGTTTTTTAAAAACACGGGTTCTGGGGATTGAACGCAGGTTCTCATGTGCACTTACCAAGCGATCTACTGACAGCAGTTTCCTTGGTCCTAGAACCCTCACCTCATATGTGGGACACAGCTACTCTATATTGAACCCTTGCTCTGGAAGTCCCTCTACCAGGCTATGGACAGACTTGTACCGGTGAGATGGATGCTGTCATTATTCACTTTTGAACCCAGGACCTCATGCACGCTAGGCAAGCTCTCTATCACTGAAGCAAACCCCCAGTCTTTCTCAGTGGTCACCCAGACCTCTTCTCTGGGGAGGCTCCTTGTTAACTTCAGGCCACTTGAGTCTTCTGGGCACCAAAGGGGAGGTGCCTTCAGGGACCCCAGCCAGACTCTGGTTTCCTCTGCACCCTCCACGCCCTGTGGTCCCAGATGGTCTTTCAGTCTGTCCCTCTCTGCTGACAGGAGCTATTCCTGCCCCACAGCCTTCCTCGGTGTCACTGGGAGTGAGTCAGCGGGAGTGGGGCACTGCCCTGGGTGAACTTGGCATGAGACAGGCAGGCAAAATCCCAATACACATAAAATAGTAAGAGGAAGGAGCAGGAAGAAAGGAAGGTGCCCAGGGAACAGTGCCTGAGGTTATCCTGTGGCCTCCATACACATGCGTGAACACACACACACACACACACACACACACACACACACACACACACACGCTCTCTCAACCCCCACCCCCTCATTGATGTTTTTGCTTTTTTGAAACAGGATCTCACTATTTGGCCCAGGTAGGTATAGACTCATCACGTAGTCCAGGTGAGTCTTGAACTTGTGATCTTCAATTCCGAATGCTGGGATGAAAAGTGTGCGCTATCACACCTGGCCCTTGACATCCTAAAGTCTAGGAAAGGCCCCTCTATGGGATTAAGATGCTAACTGCTAATTCATCTCTTTTTTTTGGATTTCAAGACCCAGAACATCTGGTGACCTTCACTTATCGTTGGAATTCTTGCTCTTTAATCACGAGCATCAACTACCACATTTGTATTACTTGAAGGTAAGTAATACATCTGCTAAAAGAAAACAGAGGAGCTGGCCCCAGTACTCAAGGCTGATTACAATATTCCAGCCAGAGAGAAAAGGAGGCACATGTTTGGGGCTATGAATTAAATTGGCATGAGGTAGATGAACAGGAGCAAAACCATATTTAATTATGTTGGTGTGTTGGGGAGTCCCACAGGGGACCCAAAGATGGGTCAGATAATTGTCACTTACATAGCATCCTGAAATACAGGATGGAATCATGGGGACTTGGGGCTTCTGAGAGTGTTAGAGACAAGTCATTGGGAGGGGGTTGGGGGTAATGATCTGCTTGTTGCAGATAACACCTCCTAGCTGGTAGAAGCTGCTGGGAGCAGCCATCATCGTGATATAATTTACCAACGTGGATGTCAATTTCTCCCACAGAAGTACAGCTTTTCAGCATTCCCATGCCTTCAGTTCCTCAGAATAGCTGCCTCAAAATACATCAAGGAAGTGTATTTCAGGGTGGCATATTCTGGTCTCCTAAAGTCATATTTTTGGGTGGTATGATGAGTCCCAAAAAGTGAGAGCAGAGACAAGGAGAGACATCTGGCTTCGATGCAATCAGGTCCCCAAGGGCTGTGCTGTTACAGATAGGAATGACATCCTTACCTTCTCCTGGAGGTGGGGCTGAGGAATTAACCAGGAAAGGCCTGCGGACAGTAAAGAACACAGAGAGGTGGTTTCTGGACTTGAACAGGAGAAGATGATTCTTGGACCTTGCAAAGAGTCTGTATTTCAAAACCACTGTGGTATTTATGTACTATGTGTGTGGAGGTGTGCACATGCCACGGTACACACGTGGAGGTCAGGGGACTCTGAGGGTCTGTTCTCTTCTTCTGCCATATAGGTCCTGGGGATGAAACCCAGGTCCTCAGGCTTGGTACTTCACTTTGAGGAGATGCCAAGTATGAGGAGCTCACTGGGGGGAGAAGTTCCTTTCATGAGAATACCCTCCATTGAGACGGGGAGAAAAATGCTCCCCAGGGGCCCAGGCACAGAGGGACAGGAGTGAGCAGCCCTGGAGATATTCTTCTAGAAGAGGAGACATCTGGGAAGGGGCTTCTGGCCTACACGTGGAACTCCAGGTCTTCCTCCCCGTCTCTGAGGCCACGTTCTTGTTACCAAATAGAGGAGGCCTCTCCCATGAGGCAATTGGGATACTTGCTCTTCCCTCCACCTAGGGCAGCTTGAGGACAAGAGGGACTAATGTAGAATGGTGCCTAGGGCTGCCACATCTGCACACGAGGACCATCAAAGCTCCTGTCCCGCTCAGCCTCCTGACCCTCACCTTATCTCTGCTCTCCATCATCCGTGTGGGCCCCTTGTGTCCAAGACAGGCTTTGAAAAGCCTCTGACTCACCTGTGTGACTCAGGAGTCGGAGACAACATGGCTTCTGCATGCCTTGTCTGACAGGGCACTCACCACACAGGAAAAAACAAATAGTTCTTTGCCACTATTTGGATGGTGGATATGGGAAGGCCCAGGCGCCCACCCCACTGCCCAGGAGTGTTTGATCCTGGTGAGGTGGGGAATCTGCGTTTCTAACATGTTCCAGGGTCGCACTCCTATTCTGAGAGGTGATGCAAAGTCCAGGCTCCAAAGGTGCCACAGGTTAGGTAGGAATCTGCTTTCCAACCCAGTTTGTGTCGGGCTTACTGGTGCCCTCTGTTGGTGATCGGCAGGTCAGCAGGCCTTTCTCGCCAATGAGCATGGCTAACATCCAGTGGGTGGTAGGAGGGATCCATCCGAATAAGAGGCTCTCTGCTGATCCCTCTAGGACAACACTCGTGAAGAGTGGCAGTTGCAGAGGGACATGAGTGGGCAGGATCAAGATGGGCTGGAGAGATGGCTCAGCATTTAAGAGCACTGGCTGCTCTTCCAAAGGACCGGGGTTCAGTTCCCAGCACCTACATGGCAGATCAATCTGTAATACCAGTTCCAGGATCTAACACCTTCATGCAGACATGCATGCAGACAAAACACCAATGAATGCACATAAAATAAGTAAATGAAATGAAAAATTAAAAGAAAAAGTAAAATAAAAATAAAAAAAACAGGTGGTGGCACACACCTTTAATCCCAGCACTTGGGAGGCAGAGGCAGGCGGATCTCCTAGTTCAAGGCCCAGCCTGGTCTATTGAGTGGGTTCCAGGACAGCCAGGACTACACAAAGAAGCTCTGTCTCAAATAAATAAATAAATAAATAAATAAATAAATAAATAAATAAATAAATAAATAGAGAGAGAAGAAAAAGAGAAAGAAAGAAAAAGAGACTATCCCACCCCAAAAACATTTCTTGGGAATGTTTCATAATGGTCCTTCAGGGACATTGCAGACACCAGAATGACTCAGAAAACCTGCCCTTTTGTATAAACAAATCTAGCGATTGGGAGGGACGGGTCAGGTGGTGAAGTATTTGCTGCATAAGCCTGAGGACCTGAGTTCAGATCCCAAGCACTTGCATAAAGAGCTGAATGCAGTGTGCCTGTCATCCCAGAGCCGGGAAAGAAGAGACTGGCGAGTCCCCATGGCTTTGCTGACCAGCCAGTCTAGACAAACTCATGAGCTCTGGATTTGAGAGACCCTGTCTCAAAACATAACAACACAAATGGCTGCTACGGCCCAGGCGGCGCTTGCTCCGCGGGAGCCTTCAGGTTCTCAAGACGCCTCATGTGCGATAATGAATCTGTCATTGTCTTCGGTAGATTTTCGGTTTACTTCATAGGCCCTTGGTTGAAGCTGGGAAAGCTCCCTTCCCTCTTGGTCATTAAGATGCGTGTGGGCTTCTGATCCCAGTCCGTGGATAGAAGCTAAGGCTGGATGGACTGTGTGGAGTTTGTAAGCCCCATGCTCAGAGACCTGGAACTGGGGCCCTTGAGTCCTTCCCTTTTGCCCTGGCTCCTTAATACACCACGCAGGGAAGAGTTCTGTGTCTGCAGGAAGCAGAGCCCTGGGGAAGTAGCAGTCACAAAAGCAGGACACCTGCTAAGACTAGGTTTCCTAGGCACAGCCAAGTGAAGTGACACCTAGGGGCTGAGTCTACTGCTGGTCCTGTGGGCCCCGGCAAGTCCACAGGTGGTCACAGTGCCTCCATTTTCTTTTCTGACAGTAATTGTCTAGTCTACCCTCCCTCCAAGATTGCCTAGTAGGAGCTTCCTGCTGCCTTGCCATGTATAGTGGCAGTCAGGGGTGGCTCCAGAGCCCCCTGCTTTCTCTCAGTGGGGTCTGGTCGAGACTCTTTTTACATTTATTTATTTATTTATTTATTTATTTATTTATTTATTTATTTATTTCACAGGGGAGTATTTGTGTGCCACAGCATACAAGTAGAGGTCAGAGGACAACTTACTGGAGTCTCTTCTTTTCCTTCAGACTTGAGGGTTCTGGGGATTGAACTCTGGCCGTCATTCTTAGCAGCAGGCACCTTTACCCGCTGAACCGCCTCACTAGCCCCAAGCCGTAGATCTCTAAGATCAAGACTATTACTGTTGTCCATTGCACTGGAGAGAAGCATGCACTGTGTTAGTTCAAACAGATGACTATTCACACCACATGGCTGAGATGCGGGAGAGGCAGAATTCGAACCCAGGCCTCTGGAGCCAGGCTTCTAACCGCCATACTCTAAATACTGAGCAGAACTTTGGATAACATCAGCTCCCGGCTGCCCATACAGTGCTGAGGAGGAGCCCTTTGGGGCCAACCATCTGTTTTCCCACGCTGACCATGTGTGTTTACTATTGGGGCTCCAGGACCAGCTTGGGAGGAACTAGCCTCAGAGGACCCTTAATGACCCTGGTTCTGTGGCTTCTCCCTCCCCCAACTACCCAGCACCACACACACACACACACACACACACACACACACACATGCACACAGAGGACAGCAGAGCCCCCACACTCTCTCAACCTCACAGAGAAGGTCAAGGGACCGAGAGACCGCAGCTCAGTGGAGGCAGCGCTAGTCTAGGCTTCCGTCCTAAGGGTAGCCCATCATTTTTCACCCTGCAGATGTGGAGTGGAAGGAAGGTCCCACCTGCCCAACATCCCTCTCACTAAAGTCAGCACCGTGAGTATCATCTGTACGAAAGCTGAGAGGAGCGGGAGAGTGAGACAAAGTTGAGGCACACGGCCCCTAGAGAGATGGCCCACAGGTAAGCACCTCACTGCTCTTTCAAGGGCCCCAGTTCTGTCCCCAGCACCCACACTGGTGGCTCACAGTCACCTGTAACTTCCGCTCCAGGAGTACCTGTCACCTCTGGCCTCTGCAGGCACCTGCACTCGTGTGTACACACCTCCCCACTCCATCCACATAATCAAAACATAATAGAACATGAAGCTGCCATCACAGGATGACAGAGGCTGAGGCAGGGGTCGGAGGGACAAGGTGACATACGCTGAGATGGCAGGGCACAGGGCTGGAGACGGCACGGGAAGGAGAGCAAGGATGCCCAGAGGAGTCCACAGAGGCAGCTGAGCCACAGGTGGGGCTCTCAGCGGGAGAGGCACGGGTGCTGGGTGATTAAAACCACGTGTGTGTGTGTGTGTGTGTGTGTGCGTGTGCGTGTGCGTGTGCGTGTGTGTGTGTGTGTGTGTGTGTGTGCTGAGCTGCAGGGGTGGGTG
>CABHPH010136450.1:0-16548 GCA_902168325.1 Peromyscus nudipes | reverse complement strand
GTGTGTGTGTGTGTGTGTGTGTGTGTGTGTGTGTGTGTGTGTGTGTGTTGCAGAGAATGAAACCTGGAGCCCTGGGCATACTAGATAAGCATTCTATCATTGAGATGCACCTTGTCTTTGTTGTGAGTGTATAGCTGCACACGTTTGTGATAGCCCAAAGTCAACACTGGGTGTCTTTCTCAATCATTCTCTGCCTTTATTAGTGTTGTTACTGAAACAGGGTCTCTCACTGAGCCCGGGCTCATTGGTTAGCTAGACCTGCCTCACACCTGCCCCACACTGGGATTACAGGTGTGCACTAACATACCTAGCTGGGGATTTGAACTCAGGTCCTCATGCTCGCCCGGCAAGCACTTTACTGACTAAGGCAATCTCCCCAGCTCCTATACAACATCCTTGATTTGTACCTGGTGACATTAAATATTCCTTGGAGCTTTACACATACTCGACAAGCATTCTATCATTGAGATACACCCTATCTTTCTCTGTGTGTGTGTGAGCACGTACATGCTTGTGATGGTCAGAGGTCAACATTGGATCTTTTTGTTGTTGTTCTTGTTTGTTTTGTTTCCAGACAGGGTTTCTCTGTATAGCCCTGGTTGTCCTGGAACTAGCTCTGTAGACCAGGCTGGTCTTGAACTCACAGAGATCCATCTGCCTCCGCCTCCCGAGTGCTGGGATTAAAGGTATATGCCACCATCACCCTTGGGTGCCTTTATTTTTGTTATTGTTGGACAGGGTCTCTATTGTGTGCCCCAGCACACACAGGAGGAGAAGGCATACCTAGAGGTCAGCTAGCTCCCTTCTGCACTGCCACACACATGGAAGAAACTCAGATACTCTGAACTAAGTGTATTAGTGCACAGATCTGTGGTTGGAGTACCAGGTAAGAGCAGGTGCCAGAGATGGGATGCAATTGGACAGCCGAAGAGAATGAGGTGGGCATTCCTGGAGCAGGGGTGAGGCAGTAAAGACTTGAGGTCTCACATGACCACACCTGGGAGGGGTCTGGCACGGAGCCAATGCCTGAGGCTGCATCTACTCTCCCTAGAGACCTAGTAAGTTGTTCCAAGGCCCCTGGAGGCTGTCAGGCATTTGTATTCCTCCTAAGACACATAAGAGGTTCAAAGATGGCAACAGCTGTGGAGGAACCCTGTAGCTCACAGGCTCAAATCCTGGCTCTGCCACTATGCCATCCCTTGCATTTGGGGCTGAAAAAAAAAGAAAGCATGTAAATACAAACAACATCGGGGTCTACCGCAAAGCACTTCACAGAGATTGGTTACTATGTGACTGTAGTTCTAGTCTACAAGTACAGCTGGGGAATGGGCAAGCATCCCACCTTCCTGTTCCCGCACTTTCCTCCAGAGCAGGTGGTGCTCATGTGTGGCCTGGGTCTGGTTGTTCCCGGTGAACTGCTGTGAAGAAACTCTGGGAGCAAGTGGCACACTTCAGAACCCCGGGAGAGAGTGAGGTGCCCCAATAACTCGCTCTCTCCTCCCTCCTCCCCCCTCCATGGCCGCAGCATCTCCTTGTCTGTCCAAACCGGTTCTGCCCAGGTAGTTGCGTGGCTATATTCAGACAATTGCAGTTCAAATTCCTGCAGCGGCTGCAGGGTGCAGGTGACTCGGCCCAGATTCCCGCAGCACGCCGGCACCTGTCGTCTCCCCCCAAACAGTGCTGTGGACATTCTTGAGAAGGGTCGGCCCTGTCCCTCCTATAGAGGGCTCCCTGGTTGTCCTTATAACTATACAACGCAGGGTCTGCAAAGGGGGCTACTAAGAAGCTTGCCACCAAGCGGAGAGCCGCAGGCGAATCTGGTGGGCCAACCGGGTCCTATGCCCCTGTCCAAGTCACTTCCCACTCAGGTCCTGTCTCTTCCTATGTAACGTGGACCACGTTGGCCTCGGGGCGAGCTCATCTCTGAGGACTTAGATCCAAAGGAGTGCTTCCTGGCAACCGTGAACGAGCCCTCCTGGCAACCCTGAACTGGTGTGGCAGCGGTGGGACTCGTAGCGGGTGGACTTTCGGAACCTCCAGGGGGCGACCGGACCTGGGAAGGCATCTCGGCCGTGCGCCGCGCCCGTCCAGCGTGTGACTTCACCCAGCGCCCGGAGCCAACGCGGCACAGAGGGCCGGGTTGCCGCCCACGCCCCCGGCCGCAGGTGCCAGCAGCCCAAGGGGGCCGCGCCTGGACGCGCGGGGCTGGGGACCGCCAGGCGTCCGGACTGCGCTCCCGCCTCTGCCTCCGCCTTCTCTTTGTAGCGAGTCCCCGGTCGGTCCTCCCCGCCCCCCGCGCGGCCCGCCGCCCGCCTTTCTTCCTGCCTCGCCTTCCTGCGGCGCGGCGGCCTCATCTATTATAGATGCTCGGCCGCGGCTGACATCAGCCAGCGGCCTCCGGAGCGTGCGGTCCCCAGCCCGGCCCAGCAGCCCGCCGCCGCCCGCGCCCGGCCCCGCCGCCCGCTTTCTGCATGACTGTCACAAAGGTAAGCAGCGCTGACCGTCGCCGCTCTGGGGACCCGCGGGCGTTGCAACCTCCCGGCCCCCGGCTGAGGGGTGCAGGAAGCGATCGCGCGCACTCTCCGGCTCCCAGGAGTCGCTCGGCCCCCCGGGAGACTGCAAGATACCGGGAAGGGATGCTCCTTCGTTGCTGCCCTGGGCGGTTTGGACCACATCCCTGCGCGCCCCGGGACTGCATTTTTAACCCTTGTGGAAGATGCTGCAGTTTTAACCCCTGGAGAGCTGCTTCGGGCTGGCGGGCGCACTGGTTGTCTGTCCCTCAGTGTCACGCGCCGTGAGGACTGAGGGCCCGCATGCTGATGATGCAGGGATAGACTGGCCATCCTGGTCAGGCTCACAAGAGAAGCTGCACCCCACCTGCCCGCTTCTGCTGTGTACCCCAGGAGCCCGTGCCCCACTCCAAAGCTACCCTGTGGAGGCGCTGCCTGATCCCTGAGTAGCTGCCAGAGATAGGGAAGGTTCTACTGCATCAGGGCGGGGTGGGTAGGAGTGGAGCAGGGAAGAGAAGGTGGATATCCTGGCAGACCCCATGCTGGAGGAAGTTCTTGGGCTTGTCACAGGAGCCCCGGTTTGTTAAAGAACTTTGTGGGATGTCTTCCCTGCCGCGTAGGAAGCATAGAGTTAAGAGCAGAGCCCATTGGGGCAGTGGGATGGGCCCAGAGCTAAGACAGACTTGACCTCATCTACAGCTACAGGAGGGTTAGGCCTACTTTGGGCTTCGGTTTCCTCTTGTGCAATGGGAGAGTGATAAGATGGGCCTTGGTGGTGATGGAAAAACTAGTGAAGACAATGTACTCTTCCCAGGTTCTGTCAGAGGCCAGACCTCACATCCTGGCAGTGGGCTTGGGCCTTGGCATTGCCCATGGATTTAGTCATCCATACACCTCAGGCCAGACTCTACCATTCCCAGCGGCTCGCTGGCTCTCACAGCTGGGGAGGTGGAAGCCAAGCATGACAGGCAGCCTGCTGTGGTCAGAGTCAGCCGAGAAAGCTTATCCATTCTAGATCCTTCTAATAAGCCCCATGCCCCAGTGACATGCTCACTCCGGCTTGAACTCCACTTCAGACCTTGTCATCAGTTCTGGGACTTGGGGAGCATTACGAGAATGTGAACTTGAGGGCTGGGGGTGTATATGCCTGTGCTTGGGGTGGTCCATCAAGCTTGCTATATCAAGTGGTGGGATGCTTGGCGTTTTTAAGTTAATACAAATGTCGTTAGGCTGAGGGATGGTTATTGCGGTTGTGAATGCCAAAGCTGCAGGCAGGTGGGGTCTGAAGAGTAATACATGAGCCTGGGTGGGGGAGTAAGTGCTGGGACTGGGGGATCATAGCTCCGAGGGTTGACTCAGCAATCCCTCTGTCTACGTAAACAGGTTCGGACAACTTTTCTCCAATGTTTTGTGTAAGACTCTATTTAATTGAGGAAGAAGCAGAGGCTCAGAGAGGTGAGGTGACGTGCCTAAGGTCACACAGCAAATATATGGCAGACTTAGGATTTACCCTCAAGTCTGCCTCAGTCTCCAGGTGGAGACCTTCCCGTTGCTCAGTACTATTGAACCCCCGGGGACTACTGGACTTCCATGGCAGAGGGTCCACTGCCTGGAGGCCTGGACCCTGGACTGGAATGGGACAGGGAGGTAATGATCGTGGGGACCACTTAGCCCACTGTCAGATCTTGCCTTTAGGTACACAAAGATTATTCTCTAACACCGCCCTGCCCATCCCCCCAACAAGCCCTTCTGTGTGTCTCTTGTCTCCTGCTCAAACCAATGTGGCTTTGGCTTAAGCCAGATCAGAGGATTAAATAAAATCCCCACTTTAACCCTGTCTTTTCTCTCCGCACCAGCCCTACACAGCACAGTCCCACTCCTGTAAGGCTCAGGGAGGCCTGCTGCACATGGCCCTGAGACTTAAAAGGTGTGGCCTCTAGTCCTAGGTTGACCACTAACAGGAGATATGACCTTGGACCCGTGGTTTCTCTCCTCAGGCCTCTGGCAGGAGCTGGTTCCAGTGATCCACGTCTTCTGCTCTTGGCGAGGTGTGCTTGGGGCTCTGTCACCTGGGGGTGGTCCAGTTACTTCCCGATTAAAAAGAAGAATCCAAAAAAGAATGTGGGAGATGGGATCACTGTAGGGGAGAGGGTGACGAGAGATGATCCCCTGGTCACCCTGCTCCAGGTAAAGAGTCATAGTGTCACTCTATGTCCCTTACTAGAGTTCTCTGGGCCAGTGCTTGGTGGAGGTCACAGGCTCTGAGCCCTCAGAAGGACTTGGCAAGTAGAGAGGGCAAAAGCAAGCAGTAAGTCGCTAGACTGTCAGCAGCACTTCCTTCCTGGAGCTGAGCCTCAGTTTCCCTCTTACCACTCTGTCTTTCTGATGTTCCCCAACCCCTTCCTTGTGGGAAGTCACTATATCTAAAGTCTATGGATCTGTGGAGGGATACCTGCCCTAATTGACGCCTGTGCCAACAGTGACACAGTCATGCTGTGACCTTCTAGGCTGGTGGCATGTTAGGACATCTTTGTTACGATGTTCAGCTCTGTTGGATGTGTTTTAGCAAGCTACCTAATTCTTTTATGGAAGGGGACGGGGAGAAATGCAGTAGAGGGAAGGACCAGATGCAGCTTCCCAGCCTGTAGACACCTGGTCATGGCCATGCCTCTGCTTGAGCCTCTACAAAGCAAGCCCTCCAGAGAGAGCCCAGAGGCTGCTTCCTGGTGACAGGAGCTCCAGACCATGCTCACGCTCAGGTTTTCACACCTGCCCTTCCTAGTATTCTACCTCGATCCAGTACCTGACACGCACTTGTGTGGGTATCACTCCCCCACTTTGCAACATCTGAACTACTGTCAGATGGAAGATCAGAGCATAAAAGGAATCAGAATCGTGTGCAAAGTACAAGTTCATGGGCTGGAAGAAAAGTCTGTGCACTGCATGTAGGCATTTCACTGATCAGTCCCTCTAGCCTGATCTCTTGGTGCTTGTGAATCTAGGAAGAGATCCCTTACACTGGCTGGGCTTGTTTATTCTATATGCTGTGTAGAGGTAGAGGCTTGTGGGCTTAATGTCTTCAGGCTCCGAGGCTAACTTGGAGATCACACATGGCAGAAACCAGCTGTACATGAGCAGAACCTAGAGGTGAGCATTTGAGTAGAGGCTTTCGAGCAGCCACCTTCTATCTGAACAGTGATTCCAGGATAGTGGGGAACACTGTAACCACGCCTAGCCTATGTCCTCTTTGAAAGCCAGCCTTCTCCCTCTGCCTTAATCGTAGCCTCAGCCTGTTTACAGGAGCCCCTGCCTTCCACTGAAAGGGAAGGGGCCAAGGATGGCATTACCCTTCCCAGCAAACAAGAGTTTAGCAAAGATCAGATGCCTCCTGGGCATCTGTGGAGCCACCAGGGGAGAACAAAATGTCGGAGACGTCAAACATCCTACGCTTTCCCTTGGAAAATGAGGGACCCAAGATCCTGGGAGCACAGGTCATGACCTGCTCCAGCCACTGGCCAGCCCAGAGCTGGAGGGCTGAAAGCTGGTCTTTCAGATTCTGAATGGCCTCTCTCCTTGTGAAGCTACTCTGCAAAGGGGACCTCAGGCAGCCTGAATGGAAGTGTTCAGCTGGATTCTAGTTACCCTTCCCCACTCAGCTTTCCGTGTCTGTGTTGCTAGGGTCTGGATTTCTCTCTGCTAGACCATCTCCTCCTCCTCTTCGTGTGTGTGTGTGTGTGTGTGTGTGTGTGTGTGTGTGTGTGTGTGTGTCTGTGTATGTGTGTGTGCGCGCATGCACCAAAGTAATGATGGAGTCTCACTGTTGGGATGGCCTGGGTCCCAGCAGCCCATCCCTAGTTCCTCTCTTTCGCCTACTTCTGACTGGGAAAGGGGGGTGGGCTGCAGGTCACAAGCCAGGCCCAATGATGCGGAAGTGTCAGAGAAGACCCAGCTCTCCATCCCACAGGCCCTCCTGCCTCCTCTTGCCTTTGTCCTGCTTCCAGGTGTCTGGTACTCTGGTGTTCCTCAGAAAGGTGTGTGGCTCAACCACTCAGTGTGCACTCGGCCCTCATCCTCAGAATACCTACCTGGACCAGGCCATGGCTAGTTACCAGGGACACAGAAAACACAAGCCATAGCGCCTGCCCTCTAGGACCTCAGAGGAGCAGAGAGAGAAGAGATGTGTGACAAGTTAGATCTCAAGGCTGCGTGGGCAGCAGTCAGGAGCAGTCAATCCTGCCTGCATACTATAAGCACTCAATAGATGCAGGCTCCTTCTGTCCTCCCTCCCTCCCTCCTTCCCTCCCTCCCTCCCTCCCTCCCTTCCTTCCTTCCTTCCTTCCTTCCTTCCTTCCTTCCTTCCTTCCTTCCTTCCTTCCTTCTTCCTTCCCATCTCTGCCACAGGGTGGTAAAACCCATTCTCTAGAAGAGCCATTAGATCTTTTGTTCCTGCTGGACCCAGAGGCCCTGTGCTCTCTGACGGGAGGCCTCACCCTGGGCACCTGTGGCCGCTCTGAGAGATGTCTGGGAAGGACTGTGAAGTCAGTGCAGACCTGAGTTTTGCCAGTTAGGAGCATGGCTGCTGGCAGACCCCCCTGGCCTGGCGGCATCAGGCCTGGAGTCTCAGGGATGGAGTGAGTTTTTCCACTGCTCTTGGGCAGGCCCAGCTCACTGGAGCAGACACAGCCCCAGCCAGCACTGTGGCAGCCACCACTGCCGGCCTACAGAGTCTCAGCTCCTGGCACCAGGGCAGCCAGGGACTGATTTGCATCTGCCTGGCCCACAGAGCTTGTCGGCTGTCCAGAAGATGAGGGAATGTGCAGATTCCTTGTGTGCCCAGCCCTGCTCCTTCCCCCTTCTGAAGAGCCCTGAGCTTACTAGGTGGCCTCTGGGGACCCAGGCCCCAGTTCCAGAGCAGCCTGGAGCCAGGGCAGCTGGGAGCAGCTGGCACAGGGCAGGCAGACCCTGCCAGGACAGGGCAGATGCAAAGCCAGTGGCTGCCACATGAGAAGGAGCTGTTTAGAATGAGCCTCCCTTTGTAGATCTGGAGTGGCACCAGCTGCTCAGGGGCACGAAAGAGTGGGGGAGGGGAGCTGCCACTTCCTTCTTTCTCTCACCCCTGCGGAGGTCCCTGGGGGGACTTTGTAATCAGTTTCTGGCCTGGTCCTTCTAATTAATTAAGGAAGCACTGAGGGTCTGCTGGGGGCTCGGTTTACAGAGTGTTTGCATGAGCCACCACCCTGAATCCTTAAACCATCTGCACCCGGAGAGTCCCCTCGGTTTAAGGATGAGCAAACAGAGCCTTGATCACCACACCCTAGTCACAGAGCTGATGTGGGTCAGAGGCAGCCACAAGCCCACATCTGGCTTGGAAGCTCTGCCTCCTTTCCAATCTCATCTTCATAGTTCCCACTCCTTCAACATTAACCATCATCACAGTGGGACCAAGTGTATGTCCTGGGCACATGTGAACATACAGACCTTGCAGAACTGGGAGTGAGTGTATCGTCTGCTCTAAGGACAGAGGGTATCTTGTCCAGCACATGGTATCTGACATGAGGCTACTTGGACAGTGCTGCCACCCTGGTCACAACAGCAAGTGACATCTGCAGATTCACCTCTATTCCCCTGACACTGAGAATGCAGACCTTGGTCCAGACCTGCAGACCCATCCAGAGGTAGCCTTGACTTCCAGGCAGTTCTGTTGATGAGGGGTGCCAGTGGCATGGAGGAGAAGGCAGGCTTTGAGGTCAGATAGATGGTCTCTCTCATGTTGCTCTGTGTTCTTGGGCAAACTACCTAAGCTCTCTGGACATGCTTCCCTATCTAGTAGTGGGAATTGATAACAGAAATACTTACAAGGATTATTATTATTACTAACTCCAAGGGAGCCTGTCCATGTGAAGCACTTACCACACACCTAGCAGTGAGTGTTAATACAGAAGGCAGGAAGACAATTAACATGCATCCTGGGGGCTGTGAAATCAGCAGCTTTGGGGGCTCTGGAGCGGCCTCCATTCTGCCCTGATGCCTCTGGTCGGGGTCAGGAAGTGATGTGAGCTGTGCTAAGAAGAATGAAGAGGAGGTAGCAGGTGAAACAGGGGTCACCTAGGGGTGGGTGGGAGGCACAGGGTCAGGATGGGCAAATGTCTGGAACTGGGCTCTACTATCGCTGGTGACTTTGCCCATGCACCACAGGGAGGAGTGTGGAATATGGGTATCAGCTCATGTAATCCTCAGGATGCCGTGCAGCGGGATGCTCTTCTTATCTCCACTTTACAGATGAAAAATCCAGCGCTCCAAGTGACTTGCAGAAGGTGGTGCAGTCAGGCAGAGTGGAGGCCACCCAGATGTGGTCCTCCTACCCACGGCTTCCTTCTCTCCCTTGGCCCAAGAGTCGACGATGGGAGAGCGGCCCCAACCTGGCCAGGGGATGTGGACATGGTGTGGTCAGTCACTCTGGCTCTGTCCCTAGAGCCTTCCTGGACTTCAAGGAAGGCAGTGGTCATGCTGGCCCCAGGCTGCAAAGTGAGATCATTTGTTTCCAGATGAGCTCTGGAAAAAAAGGCAAATTGGTTTTGGCAGAGAGCTCCCTGCCTTCCATCTCCAGGGAGATCAGCCATGACCATTGGTGTTCGTTCAGCTTTTCTTGTTATCTAGATGGGCCTGGGGGCCTATGTGGATATACATGCAGGCGTTTGAAGGCCACTGCTCTGCGGTTGACCATCTACACACCAGTAGCATCAAGAAGATAAGGGCTAAAGAGAGCACACATGCCACGGGGGCTTAACCCCACGGGGGCCTGTGAGGGACCGCGGTTCACACCCAGGAGGTGTGAAAGGACGTTCCCACTGAGGAAGGTTCCAGGGGCTCCAGGCTCAGAGTTAACTCCGAGGGAGCCTAGGATCGTAGGGTCAAGCTCCCTGAACCTGTGAACTTCCACAGAAACATTTGAGGGTTAGGAATGGTCCTGTCTGTCCCTTCCATTTGCTCATGAGCGCTGCTGTAAGGAAGCAGGTCTCAGCCTTTCTCTAGGTGGAGATTTCTGTTTCCAAGGGACTCACAGGCGGGACAGCAAAAGAAAGAGAGGCAGCTAACACTCCCCTAGGCTATGTTGTGTGTGTGTGTGTGTGTGTGTGTGTGCGCGCGTGTGCGTGTGTAAGAGAGAAAGAGAGAGAAAACACATGCACGTGGAAGACTGGCCTGGAGGTCACTGATTTGAAGTCTGGCTGGCTTAGTGACCCTCCCACCTCTGTCTCCTTAGCTCTGGGATTACAACCGTGTGCCCCCACACTGGGATCCAACCCAAGACTTCATGCTTGCAAGGGAAGCATCTTACTGACTGAGCTATCACCCCCCGCCCACACTAAAAGTATCTTTAGAAGGACTGAGGGTTTTGGCACACTGATGGAGCACTTGCCCAGCAATGGCAGGACCTGGGCTCTACCCTTAGCACTGCAAAAAAATTACTTTACATTCTTAGTTTATTAATCTGTATGGAAATCTATGTGGTCTGTGCTGTTATCAGTCCTCTTCCTG
This sequence comes from Peromyscus nudipes, assembly GCA_902168325.1. Lineage (NCBI taxonomy): Eukaryota > Metazoa > Chordata > Mammalia > Rodentia > Cricetidae > Peromyscus > Peromyscus nudipes. The sequence continues at coordinate 6,502 of CABHPH010136450.1, read as the reverse complement.
TAGTCACAGAGATGGAGGCCAGTGAAGAGACAGCTAAGGACACACAGTGAGTCCTTGGCTCCGCCCAACCCCAGGGCCTTTAGTCTCTCTACTGTCAGGCAAGGCCACGCTGAGCCCAGAACATGGTGAGAGAAGAGAGTTTGAGACAGAAGCCCCAGGCCTCGTCTTTGCTTCTGTTCTTTACCGTGAGGTACTGGGCTAGGTCCTCCATCTCCGAGCACCTGTCCTCTTACGGTATCCTCTCCACTGTAACATGTAAGTCATGTGGACATCGGGTGTTTTGTAGACGTCACAGAAAGAGATGACCTGTGGCGCTCTTCTCTTTGTTCCCCCTCCGTCCATGCCAGTACCTCACAGTCTGCAGAGCTAGGCAGTCTCCCTCCATAGCTCGCTGCCGGCTCCCCTACTGCAGTCCTGACCAGAACTGATTCATAGTCTGTGGGCGGAAAGGAAGCTCTTCCAAATAGTTCCTGTTCTGCTCCATGTAGATGAGAAGTTGCTGTTCTTTTTCCCTGTTTGGTCGATGGGTGCTGTTTCAATCTGCTTGGGACACACAAAATGCCTGTAAAACGACTGTGTTCTGGGTCTCTGGAGAGATGGCTCAGGCAGCAAAGTGTTTGCAGGAGCATGAGGGCCTGAGTTTGGATCCCAGCACCCACGTAAAAAGCCAGGCGTGGTTACATGTGCTGTAACCCCAGGACTGGGCAGACAGAGAGGCGGGAGGATCTAGGGCTTGTTGGCCAGCCAGTCTGGCCTAATTGATGTTTCAGGTTTGGTACACACACACACACACACACACACACACACACACACACACACTGGTATGTTGCTTTAATTAAGAAAACAAACAAAAAAACAGATAAAGCACGGAAACCCTGGTATGGCATCTCACTTCCAGGCAGCTGAGCTCCCCACGGAAGCGGAAGGTCCCAGATGGGCCCATCACTGCAGGTCACTGTCATATGAATAGGATCCTTGCTGCAGATACACCCTGGCCCCTGGAGCACTGGCCTGCTTTGCCTTGGGGTTCCTGAGAAGGCATACCCTTGCTGGCTTGAGGCCCCAGCCTCAAGCCACTTAAATGTCTTGACTTTCATTTCTGAACTCACAGCTTTGGAATCTGGAAGCTGGTGGGATTGCCAGGGCCTGGGAAAGCTATCGGGAAGGAAGGGGACAGAAGAACCTCACTCCTGGGTCTTCTGTTCATGTCTCTCTGCTGACCACAGGAAAGGCCCCTTTGCAGAAATCCCCAGCGAAAGTAGGGCTTGTGAGGAAGAGGATTTCTGCAGACCTGAGGAGTCATCTGATAACTTTGTCAATCATCTGTCTTCTAAAGATCCCATGTCTACCTTCCTGTTATACTCATAATGGCCTCTGGGGACAGACCCAAGTTATTATAGATTGAGGTTACTTTGGGACCTAAGCTAGCCCTTTTTGGAGGGGTCCTGGGGCATATTAATTTCTTAGCTCTTGGAGCTCTAAGACTCCTAGACTCTAGTATCCCAGCCAGCAGGTAGAGCCCCACACATGTGCTGTGTGCTACTGACTTTTCTTTTTCCTTCCTTCCTTCCTTCCTTCCTTCCTTCCTTCCTTCCTTCCTTCCTTCCTTCCTCCCTCCCTCCCTCCCTCCCTCCCTCCCTCCCTCCCTCCCTCTCTCTCTCTCTCTCTCTCTCTCTCTCTCTCTCTCTCTCTTTTTCTTTCTTTCTTTCTTTTTTCAAACATAGTTTCAGGGTTAGCCTCAAACTCACTGTGTAGCTAGGGATGACTTTGAACTCCTGATTCTTCTGCCTCTACCTCCTGACTGTTAGGATTACTGGCAACCACTCCCACCCCGGCTTACACAGTGCTGGTAACTGAACCTAGATCTTCATGAATGCTAGGCAAGTACTCTACACACTGGACTACATCCCTAGCTGCTTGATGATTTCTGAGTATTTGCTCTGGCTCTCTGACTTAACTGTGAGTCTGCTGAGACTCCAGGCTTATCCCTTTTGGTACCTCTCACGACGTTTGCCCAAGGGCCATGCACTTTAGCAAGGGTACATGAGAATCTCTGGAACAAGATTTGAGCAAACCCAAGACATCGGCCAACTGCTGCTGCTGCTGCTGGGGCTCAGCTCTCACTTTCAGAGATCCAGGGTCCACTGGAGCCAGAGGGGCACTGAAGAGATATAGGGATGTGCCCCTCCCCTACCACCCAGAAGCTCTGCCTCAGGGGGGCCTGGGGGAAGATATAGCTCTGTGGGATGAGGGTCCCTGTCCCCCAAATGAGTCAGCTGCAGTTAAGCAGAAGTTTCTCAGCTTCTTTTACTTGCCTGATACTAACAGTTCAAGGACTGATTGAAAGGCTGAGGGTGGAAAGTTCCAGAATCTTGAAACTTAGAGAACTCAGCCTGGATTGGAGGGGGGGCCCTGAGTGGAGAGGTTTGGTTCCCCAGGGGGCCAGCCAAGAGTGCTCCGTCTTGAGGCCTGGTTCTGGCAGTGGCAGAGACAGGAGGAGCTGGGATTATGGGGGGCTGGCAGCTGCCAGCTCTACATGCCTGGCTGTCACTGTGGCCTCTGCTGTCCCTGTTGGGAGTCTCTTCCTGGCACGCTGGGCTCTGGCCAGCTCTCTCTCCTTTTATCGTTGAGGCCCTGGGTTGGGAGCCTGGGTTGCTAAGAGCTCTCCTCTGGCCAGCCCCTATCACCAGCCAGAGGAGATTCTCAGCCAAGTCATGGCTGAAACTCTGGCTTGAGGGAGAGAAAGAGAACATGGGGGAGGGGAAGGAATGGGTCCTCAAAAGCAGTGAACAAAGCTACCCCTGTGGGGCTGGGGAGGGCCACTTTGCTGGAGTGGCCTGGAGCTGGGGCTGTGTAGGCCTTGGCTTTAGGTAAAAGAGAGGGAAAAAGGGTTCTCCCAGCCTGCCCCTCTGCTGTGCACTACATGGCTGCTACCTCATGCACCCCACAGCTCTGCAGTGACCCACAGTTTTCAGTTGGGGAAACTGAGTCTCCAGGAAGGTGCATAAAACTATGAACACCCTGGCTCACACAGCAGGGAAGGGTAGAGGGAATCAACCCTGGGATGCATAGCATCGGGCGTCCACAGGAGCATTGAAAACCATGGCCTGGCTGTGGACGGTAGATAATGGATGGTACCCTGCATGTGCCTTCCCGAGCCTCCAGCTTAGACCTACATTAGAGTTCAGTCCCTTTGGGGCCTTGAGTTTTTGTTGTTTTCAGACAGGGTTTCATGTAGCCCAAGTTAGCCTTGAATTTACTATACATCCCTAGGATAACCTTGAACTCCTAACCCGCATGCCTTTACCTTCCCAGCACTGGGATTATAGGTGTGCACCACCGTGCTGTGTCTTTTTTTTGTTGTTGTTGTTGTTTAAATGAAGTTCTGAGGCTCGAACCCAGAGCCTTGTTCAGTTGATATAGGCAAGTACTGTATCAACTGAGCTACATCCCAGAACCCCTTTGGGTCTTTAGATGTTATAAGTCCCTTGGAGGGTAACCTTTCAGCAACTGTCTTTTTCTGGGCCTGGCCTCCAGAAAAGTCAGGAGAGGTTCTTGAGGAGAAAGTGAGGCAGGGTGAGCTCCAGTTCTGAAGGCGGGGAGGGGAGAGGAGGGGGGGTTGGAGGGAAGGGAAGGGAAGGGAAGGGAAGAGAAGGGAAGGGGAGGGAAGGGAGGGGAGGGGAAGGGGAAGGGAGGGGAGGAGAGGGGAGGGAAGGGAAGGGAAGGGAAGCGGCATAGCCGGCTTCTCCGGCAAGCTCTGAACTGGCCACCTTCCTACCCCTTGCCACTGTGTAAACACAGAGAGGCCCCAGAGTCACTCAGAACACACTTGCAAAGATTTGTGAGCTAGACCCTCGGCTGCCCTGGGGATACAGACAGGGTTGAACCAAAGTGTCATGTCTCTGTAGGGAGACCGGGCCACTTAGAAAAACGCAGGGATGCAGTGGTTGCTGGGGGAGAGGATGCCGGGCAGGGCATAGAGAACAGTGAGAGAGATATCTGCTCGGAATTATGTGCCCTTAGGAGCAGGCTGGAAAGGTGAGCAGTATCTGGAGGAAGCAGCCTTGCTCTGCCTTCAAGGATGCTCAGGTGAGGACAGGTGAGGAGCCAGGAGACATTCCAGATGGGGGGTGTGAGCAACAGTGTGGGAAGGTTACAAATTTAGTTCGCTGTGGGCCAGACAAGAGCTGGGAGCTACTGAGCAGGGAGGATGAACCATGGCAGAGAGGCAAGGAGGAGTCATGGGACTCTGGATTCTGAGCCTTCCAGAGAGTTTAAGTGAAGTAAACCATGGCCCTGTTTGCACTTTTGGAGGGCCTGCCTCGACCTGTGTTGGCCTGGAGACAGAGAATGAGCAGACGCTCCCAGTGCCTGCCCCTTTTCCTAAGGATAGCTCTGAGCAGGCCACTCCATGACAGTGCCCTGCCCTTCATCCTAGACTTTAGAGTGATAGATGCAGAGGAAGCTGGGTAAGGCCCGTCTCCTTCCAGGAAGACATAGCCAGAGCACGGTGACAAGGCCGTGTGGGACCTGGGACTCCTGCCTGAATCCTGACCTCACTTCCTGTGTGACCTTGGGTTGGTCCCTCCTGCCAAGACTCTGTTTCCTCAGCTGTCCAAGGATGATATCACCTGGTGCGGCTGGGTTCAGGAGTGACTTGAGCCCTGCCGCGGTCCCACTGTGACCCCTGCTTTACCCTCCTCTCCTCCCCGAGTTCCCAGACCCTGAAACCTGCAGTTCTTTCCGAGCATATTCTCCAACGTGCACACACCTCCTCCTTCCTCCTTCAGGGAGGACCGCAGGAGACTTGAGGCAGAGAGGTGAGTTCATGTCCTGTCCCCCACCTGCCCAGTAACCTGAGAAAAGGGATTCATCTCTTGAATTCTAGGTTTATTGCTGCATGATTGGTACCCTGGTGCCCAGGACACATGGGAAGGGGATCTTCCCAGCCAGGGCCTTGCCTAGCTGTGCCTGTCTGCCTTCATTCAGCAACAGAGCTCTTCTCTGATGGGATTTTTCCCACTTTCAGTGGTATCTGGGAGTGTGAGGTCGTGCACAAGAACCTTCTAGATGGACAGTGGTTGACATGAGTGTACATGTGTATAAACATCCACCGCTCCATCACTCTGCACACCTAGGGGTTGTGCACCAGGGCATGCAATATATATATATATATAACATATAAAATATGTTATATATAAAACATATAAAATATGTTATATATATATAACATATAAAATATGTTATATATATATATAAAACATATAAAATATGTAAAGGCATAGGCAGAAGAAGAAGGATGCTCTCTGACTCTCAGAAACCAACCCACTCTAAGGATGCGGCTTTGTGTTCCAGGGAGCCCAGATCTGGGGGATCAGGGGGGTAGGTCTGGCATCTGCACTGGGACCTTAGGATTGCAGAACCCACAGTGGCTCCCTATTGCCACTGGTGGTGATTTCAGCCCTGCCTGGGGCTCACCTGGCCCCGTCTGACCCCTGCCTTTGGGGCTGGCTTGTGGATCTGCACCCGGGATGGTGCTTGATTCTCTGTTCTCCAGCAATCAGCTCGAAGTTATTCAGAGTTCTGCAACACAGTTCATTGGTTGGTCCTCCCTGTATCTTGGCATCTGAGGGATTACAGGGAGGTGGTCTGGGTGGCAGTGTGCTTCCTAGAGATCCCTTCCAGACCTAGCAGTGGCCCTCAGACAGCCGGTGACACAGGAGCTGCAGTTGGCTCTCCAGGGACAATGTGATGAAGGGGTATGCCATAGGAGTGGTTCCTGGATGGTGGCTGCCAGAGCCACAGGGGGAGGGGAGAGGGGCAAGGCAATGCAGGATAGTGATCAAGTAAGGCTTGCTGGAGGTGACAGTGGCACTTCGGAGCCGATGGACAGAGAGAAAACACAAACAAGCAAACGAAGAGGTTCTTCCAGAAGTCTTTTGGAAAGGGAAGGACTGGTCTGAATAAGGGGGAAGCTACGAAGGAGGATCTCGGCTTCCAGAGAGTATGGAGCAGAGAGCCCTGAGCTTGGGAGGCAGGGTGGGACTGGATGGGAGCACAGGAAATGACCATCTGAAAATCAGAACCCCATTGGCAACAGGAGCCACCGAATATTCCAGATCCAAGAATAATGTGCCCCACAAAAAGTTGGGATAAATGAACAGAAGGGACTGGTGCAGGGCACCCTCCGAGAGTTTGAGTTTCTGCGTAGTTCAGGGTTCGATTCTCCTGTGGGTGGTGCCTTTCTGTAGGGAATCCTGGCGTCTCTGCAGTGGCGACTGAAGGGTCCCCAAGAATAACAGACACAGAGCAGACTAAGTCCTCCTGGTGGGCGGTGGAGATGGGTGCTTCTGACAAGGACTGAACTCTGGATTCCAGCTCTCTGCAGGTTACAGCCCCATGAGCAGCCTCAGCAGGAAGGGCTGTTTCCTGCCATCCCCTGTCCCCGGCCCACCAGCAGGACTTAGTCTGCTCTGTGTCTGTTATTCTTGGGGACCCTTCA
>CABHPH010136449.1:22198-37029 GCA_902168325.1 Peromyscus nudipes | reverse complement strand
GTGGTGGTGGTGGTGGTGGTGGTGGTGGTGGTGGTGGTGGTGGTGGTGGTGGTGGTGGTGTTATTTGGTTTTTTTTGGAGTGGCAGACACTCCAAAAAATGTGTCTTTATCACTTCCTGGTCATTATTGTTATCAAACTTGGGGGTTATAACCCGCGCCAAGTAAGGTACTGCCACCTGTTCTCAATGAGCCCATTAAAAGAGCTACTAAAAATGGAAATGTGAAGGAGGTGTGTTCCAGGCGACCACACTGGGGAAAGGAGAGGAACTCCCCTCCCCACCGCTCCTCCCTGCCACCCCCAGCTCCCAAGTCCTTCCAGAAAACTTGTTTAATCCTTGGAATGATGTACTTTAATGATAAAAATATAATCCAGTAAATACATAAAGCAGTAACAATTTACAACCAGTTTATTAAGTTCTTGGAAAAATTCTTTGTAAATTAATTGGATAGCTGGGTGTGGTGGTGCACGCCTTTAATCCCGTGGTTACAGCAAGTTCCTGGACAGCCAGGGCTACACAGAGAGACCCTGCTTCACGAAAACAAAAATAAAATAAAAGAGAGAAAAAATAAAATTAATTGGAATTATATTGAATAGATATGGTAATTTGGGACGAAATGCTGTCTTTGAGATATTGATTTTTCTTATTCATAAGCATGATACTATCGTTCTCCCATTGTTAGACCGGGCGTGTCTTTTTTAGAAGGAGACTAACCTGTTATTGTAACCGTTTTTAGAAAGCTGTGATGTCTGTGCGTTAGTCATCTGATTAGTACCTCTTCACAGGAGAGCTGGGTTCGAGTTCTTGTCCTTTCCTTAGTCAAGCCCGTCTTTAATAGCTTGATGTTTGGGGTGTGAACCTAGATTTTAACGGCTGGCTGAACCATCTCTTCAGCTCCTCTTTGCTTTCTTAACTGTACACAAGCACACTTCCTCCGCACGCCCCTTCCTCCTCACTCACAACCCATTTCTTGTTTGCTTTGTCTTTTGGAGCTAGGGTCTATGCAGCCCTGGCTGGCCTGGAACTTGCTGAGCACACTAGACCCGCCCGGAACTCAGACGCTCACATGCCTCTGGCTCGGAAGTGCTGGGATTACAGACTTGTGCCACTACACTTGGCCCCACAATCACTTCTTTAAAATCAATTTTTAAGGCTCTTAATGTTTATTTGATGCTGTTAATTAAACTTATGCACACGACACTTTATCTTTTATTCTTTATTTCTTGAGACAAGGGTTCGTGTCTTAGCCATACCCGTCAGGTGAAGATCTTTGTATTTGCAGAGAGGGGGTGGGCGAGGAGGGAGAGGAAGGGGGAGGGGAAAGGGGTAGAGAAAAAGGAAAGATAAAAGGAAAGAAAAAGAAGAGGGGAAGAAAACCACTCTTTGTTGCTGGAGAGCTTCTCTCTAGGTCTCACACAACTCTTCATCTGGACTTCTCTATTATGTCGCCACTTGCTTCACCGTCCTCCTCGTTAGTATAGTGGTGAGTATCCCCGCCTGTCACGCGGGAGACCGGGGTTCGATTCCCCGACGGGGAGTCAACGGACAGGGAAGTCTGTTATTTTGGGACAGCGGTGATGATGACCTTGGTGCTTCTGTGATTCACCAAATAACTAGGGCTGCTATTTTGCGTTTGTTTTGAATAAGATCACCACACACTATCTGATTAGGACAGCCTGTATGGCCTTCCTTCCGAGAGGAAGAAGGTTCACCCAACGTCCTCGGATCTCAGCTGTGTCCAGTTGTTTCAGAAATAGCACGAGGATTCGCTAGCAGGTGAAGCCCAGTCCTCCTGCAGGGTGATAGGCGAGTGTCCGCCGAAGGCAGCAGTGGCCCAGGCTGGACTGCAGGGCGCAAGGCCACCGGCTCACAAGCTGGGCGACCACTCTCCTTGTATCTGTGACTTTAAGACAGTAGTTTCCACCTCAAGATTCCTAAGGAGACGAGCGGAAAGATGATTATAATACATGGGACAATAAAGTGTAATATCTTAGGTTATCTCTTTGCTGGAAATTAACTTTGATTATTTTGCTCCCCAAAACTATATTTACCACCCCCAGTTCCCCACCCCCACCCCCTTTTCCTTTTTTCTGTTTCAGATCAAATCCAGGGTCTCACACTTACCATGGAGCTACAACACCAGCCCAGGCTGGCCTAGAACTGGCCATTATCCTCCACCACCGGCATCATCCAGGCTCTAAACCTGTCTTTTCAAAATTTGCTTTAGAGGCAGTTTTTCAGTACAGCCTTGGCTGTCCTGGAACTCACTTTTTAGATCAGGCCGGCCTCGAACTCATAGATCTGCCTCCCTAGTGCTGGGATTAAAAGTGTGGGCCACCACCTCCCAGTTCCATCTAAAGTTTATATTCAGAAAAGGTTGTGATTTCCAGAGCGGCTTTAGACAGCACCCGACTTGACTGAAGTAACATCTGAATATTCATCATCCACCAAGTAAAAACTTGACTCTTTGCCCAAACCCCATTTAAGTCTCAAAGAAGTCCATATAGTACTGGAAACACACACAAATAAACAAATAAACAAATAAACAAAAATTCATTATAGATTATCTAAATCATGGGGTAAGGAAAATGCCATTGTAAGGAAAACATAAAACCAATAGCTAACATGATCTTTTTTATTTATTACATTTAAAAAATGTTTTTTGAATTTTTCATACGATTATTTTGATCATATTCTCTTCCCCTCCCCTAATTCTTCCCAGATCTTCCCCATCTCCCTATCCACTCAACTTCATGTTCTTTGTCACAAACACACACACACACACACACACACACACACACACACACACGACAAAAAACTACAAACCATAACAACAAAATAAGTGTACATGGAGTTCATTTTGTGTTGGTTAACAACTAGTCCTGAGCATGAGGCGTGCCCTGGATTGTAGTCATTGATAAACGCAGTGTCACTCCATTGGAGAAACCTGATTTTCCCTGGGTACGAATTGCAAATAGCTTTGGGTTAGGGTGGGACTTTGTGCCCACCTCCCATTCTCCACCCTGGGACTTCGTCAGGACTGAGTTTGCATAGTCCTTGCGTGTGCTCTAACAATCATCAAACTTGTTAGGATTTGGGTTCACCAACAGGTTTTCTTGAAGCGTGGTTCTACGACACACGAAGAATTCTGAGATCAAAAGACAAACGTCACAGCTCTCAAGAGTCTGTCAACAGGGACAGATCTTACCTCTAGAATAAGAAATGCTCCTATACCACACAACAGAATGTAAAAACAGTCACGATGCTAAGTAATTAAACCGAAGGGTTTTTTGTTTATTTTTCCTCTTCATGACCACAGTTCTAAACTTCAGAGAGCCCACAGATCATTCAAGTTGAACTGTATAACCGAGTGAAGGTAGATCAGGTTTTAATTTCTATAATGGCACTTAATTTATTCTGATCAAGTCTGTCCAAAGTCAAAATTCACATTTGTTGCCTGAACAGGAAGCCTGAACCCTTGCGATAAAAGCTCACTGCGCTGCCAACTCCTGGGCTCTGGAACCATGCTTCTGTTCGCCCTGTAAACGGTTTAATTCTTCAGTGATTTAAGTTGCTGGGAAGAGCTGAAAGACCCATTGACTTCAGGGACTCCAGGATCTTACAAAAGTCTGGCTCAGCTACCTGGGTCGTCTCAATACCTCCATGCTACACTTACATTAAATAGCTGAGCCGAATATGATATCTGTGATTGAAGAAAGAGTGGAAATTATTCCAAGAACCACTGAAGGAAGGAGTTCTTCAGTTTGGGCAGAGACCCCTGGGGATCACAGTTGCAGGCTCCCTGGCCAGCTTTAGGTGGAAGGAGGAGGGAGAGCTTGTGTTTAGAAATGAATTGAAGGATGGGAACAGAAGGTGCTGTTATCACTCCTGGAGTTTCTCCTGCACGTAGAGACATCTATGTCATGTTTTTTAGAGCTTTGGTTTTTTTTGTTTATCTGTTTCATTTAGTCTCACGCTCCAACTTACTCATAGACTGGAGGTAGCTAGTTAATCCAAACTAGTTTTGACAGGTCACTCAGCAGCCGTTCATTCATGAGCCGTAATTTCAATCCCTGTAGAGATACATCAAAAGACGTAGTCCAAAAGCAAAAGAGATGGGAAGGGTCTGGTTCTATTTTCTTGGTGTTCATTTGATTGGCTGCATTTGAGATAGGATCCATTCACCTTCCTCTGGTCTTCACAAGTATCAACAAGTCTTGTTATAGATTATGGATATTCTTACTTAAAGGAACAATATCCTTTAAATCAGTTTCTCAACCTTCCTAAAGCTCCTAAAGCTGCGACTCTTTAATACAGTTCCTCATGTTGTGGTAACTCCAACCATAAAATTACTTTTGTTGCTACTTCATAACTGTAATTGATCTACTGTATCAATCATAACGTAAATATCTGATAGGTGACTTCTGTGAAAGGGTCATTCGCTACCCAAAGGATCGTAACCCACAGATCAAGAACCATCGCTTTCAATTAATCTAGGTGTAACATGTTTTTTAATCATTTTGCTCGACCCCTTCTGTGCGTCTCCTACCTTCTAGTAGTTAGACCTTGTCAGAAGTTTTTTTCAGTACTTTCGAGATGGCTTAGTAGGTAAAGGTACTTACCACCAAGCTTGAAAACATGAGTCCCGTCTCTGGGACTCACACGGTGGAGGGAAGAACCAGTCCCTGCAGATGTCCTCCAACCCCCACATGTGTGCCCTTGCACTAGTGTCCACACACACACACACACACACACACACACACAAAGTGAGTTAACATTGAAAGATCTTTTAAGGAAGCCTGCTTCCTGCGCCGGAGAGGAAATGCTACTTAAAATATCTCAAAAGCTGTTTCATTGGTGAGGATTTCCACTTCGTTTCATGTTTCTAACCCGTTTATCTTGGGCTGTGGTGAACACGGTGGGGTGACACACTGTGATCCAGTATCATAGAATAGCCCTTGTCTGGAACCCAGTCAGTTGTGTGTAAATAACTCCACTCAGTGGCTGCCCTTGGATGACATCCTTTGACTCTACAGATTAAGCTGTTGGCTCCCCTTCCCGTCTGGTGTCCCTCATACCCAGTACTTTGTCCAAGCCACCCTCACCACCCCTGCCCAGAGTACGGCACTGTTAGGAGGGTGAAGTGTGAATCACATCCTACTTGCTCTGACTTTAATTCAGTCTTTACACTCACCTGCTTTGAGCTGTAATGATAACTAAGTTAGGGTTAGATCAGGACTTACACAGAAGGAAAGAGCAGCAACTGAGACTCCTTTGGCCTCTGTCCACCCTCAGAGAAGCCTGTAGCAAGCAGCGCAGTAGCTGATTTACCCTTGGTTTTTGCAATGCTCCTGGTGTGAAAAACAAGCAGGAACATCGGATCAAACGTCTCGGAGAGAAAAGGAAGTGGGGAGCGGGAAGACTGAAACGGGCACCGTTACTACACTGTGAACTGTTACTACTCAGTTCACTCGGTTCATTCAAATCATATAGACAGGCCTTCACTTCACATCCCCTTTCCCAGATAATAAAAAAATAAAATAAAAATAAAAAAGTGAGGGCTATCAAAACCCGTAGAAGAAAAATGGAAGGAGTCTCGGGGTCAGGGTGGGAAACGCCAACCAGAAGGTGCACTAGTGTTGCCAATTTTATTGCCAGAGAGAGCGCTGCAGGAGCTGGCCCAGGTCTCTACCAGCAGTACTCGTCCCTTAGAACCCTTGCCTGGGATTCAAGCACCCTTACACCGTAGAACCGACTCTGAGGAGGAGCTAGCTGGTCGGTGGGGCGGGGCTTAGCGCCGGGCACTACGGTCCAGGGGCATCCGAACTTTGAGTCACAGTCATCGCCTTCTGGGGCGGAGCTGTCTGGTTCCTTTCTTTTCGCTTAATCCTTTTAGCAAGGTCAGAACTTTCATTGCAGTACTCGGGATGTAGCCCGGAGCTGGCTGGTTTTCTTAACAATTGATTATTCTGGCGTGGCGGCACGTGTGTCAGGATGGCCGAGTGGTCTAAGGCGCCAGACTCAAGTGTTCACTTCCTCTGCTGAGGGTTCTGGTCTCCGAATGGAGGCGTGGGTTCGAATCCCACTTCTGACACATCCCTTTTGCTTCTTGCAACGTTCAGTTTGTTGGTTAAACTTGGCAAGAAGGACTTCCTTTGATAGCAAGCATCACGCTATTTTGCACCCTCCGTTTTCTTCTTTTACCCTGATATTTTGGCTCATTCTTTTGTTATTCTGTGTTGAGCCCTTGAACCCAAACTGATCCTGCCTCCGCCACTACACCTCTATGCTTAGGTTTCCTAGTGTTTATCTTTGATTATTCCTAGTGGCAATTTGTTTTGCACGTGATCGATCCAATCACAGAACGCATCATCTCTCATTTTGTTTTTGTTTTGGGGGCTCTAATTTTTCCAGCTGACCTCCATTTGATTTTAGGCAGGGCTGGCTGATGGGTGGGGCTTGCTGCTGCCCAGCTGTTTTCTGAGGTTTTGTTCTCTTGTTTATAATTTGTTCCACCTCTCCATTTATCCTTCTTAAGTCTCATTTATTTTCTGGTTGTGTCGTTTCGGTGAAGATTGTTCTAAAGTTCCTTTAGATTATAATAAATTCTGGGTTTAGGCTGTAACTCAGGGGCACAACACTTGCCTAGCATACATGAGGCTCTGAGTTCCATGCCCAGGACAGAAAACAAATCTTGATGGGGTGGTGGGTGATCTTCAGCAACCTCCTTTGCCTGATGGCTTTCTCCTGATTTGCATGGATTTCTGCACACAGAATACTCAGAGTATTTTACATCTGTATTTTGGACCAGTCATAATCCCAGGAGTTTGCCCCTTGAGTACCTGACAAAGATCTGAGGTAGCTGAGGGAGAAGAGCCTACCACATAGTGTCATTTGGATGCTAAGCTTCTGTTTTCCTTGCACAATTATATCTTCCACTGGGCCAGTCCTCCTCCAGCTGACCTCTGCTGTGGTCCTTTGGGACATTGTGCTGCAAGACTCTTTCTTGGGAGCAGGGGTGAGTGGGTAGGGGGAGAAGCACCTCTCGGTATACATCTGCAGAGAATTTAGGAGTCTAAATCTTCTTGAGCTTCAATTCATCTGCTTTAGTTCATGTTTTTCTTCAGCTCCCAGTCCATTTTGATCTTGTACCTGTGCCTTTTTAAGATTCTTTGGTATAAATCAGGTTAGTTCTACAAAATCCAGTATCTAGCCCTTATTGTTCATTTGTTATGTGCATGCAATCCTTGACTATACCTTACAAATGGGTACCGCACAATGGTTGATGCCCCATCCTTTGTTTTTGCCAGTACTGAGGCACTTTGGACAGACAGAATGTATGAGGTAGTGTAGCAGAAATCTTAAAAGTTCTTATTAATAAAATCAAACCTGAGCCAGGTATTGGGGTGAACACTGGAAGATCAGAGGGACAGAACAATCCGCAGCTAACCTCACCTGGCCAGTTTCTCAGCTGATCCTGTTTTCCTCAGACTGGAAGCTTCTGTGTCCTCATCCCAATGGCTCTCAGCTGAACTGCTGCTAGAAGCCTGAAAGCTTAACCAGGCAAAATGCTTAACCAGTCAAATGCGGCTAGTTCCTGGTCCTCACGCTTTATATATCTTTCTGCTTTCTACCATCACTCCCTGGGATTAAAGGCTCACTCCCTAGGATTAAAGGCGTGAGTCACCTTGCCTGGCTGTTTCCAGTGTGGCCTTGAACTCACAGAGATCCAGAGGGATTTCTGCCTCTGGAATGCTAGGATTAAAGGTGTGAGTGCCACCATTTTCTAGCCTCTGTATCTAGTGGCTGTTCTGTCTCTGACCCCAGATAAGTTTATTAGGGTACACAATATTTTGGGGAACACAATACCACCACAAGGTAGAGCTGTGGTCTTGTTACTATGGCACAAACCAAATACAGTCTAAGCCATTACTTCTCAACCTATGGGTCGCAACCCCTTTGGCTAACCTCTATCTCCAAAAATATTTACATTATTATTCATAACAGTAGCAAAATTACAGTTATGAAGTAGGATTGAAAATAATTTTATGGTTGGGGGTCACCACAACATGAGGAATTGTATTAAAGGGTCACAGCATTAGGAAGGTTGAGAACCACTCTAAACTAAGATTAATGAGAAAATATTAAAAGTAGAGTCAAGCCGGGCGGTGGTGGTGCAAGCCTTTAATTCCAGCACTTAGGAGGCAGAGGTAGGCAGATCTTAGTGAGTTTGAGGTCAGCCTGGTCTACAAAGTGAGTTCCAGGACAGCCAGGACTGTTACACAGAGAAGCTTCATCTGGAAAAACCTAATTAATTAATTAATTAATTAAAATTTAAAAAAGAATCAATACTTGAGGTGGAAAGAGCACATATTTTCTCTTTCTTCTTTTATTTTTTTTGGGGGGTAGAGTTTGTTTGAGATAGGTGTGTGTGTGTGTGTGTGAAGATTTAGTACATTATAATGATTCCTTCTGAGGAAGAATGATACTGGGGAAAATATGTAGATAAGAAATGGGCTGGGAGTATTACCAGCCAGACACAGAGGAAGGCAGACATACGGAACTGAGGAGAGCAGGAGCTGTATCAAGGACTACACCACAACGGAATTGAGATCTTGATTCTGCCTGAGGCCAACCCAGGGCCCAGCAGCTGATCCTGCGAAACCCAACGACTTGGAGGTGTTGGTGAGATTACCCTACTAAACAACCTGCTCAGCTGAGATCCATTCGGGAGAGGATTTAGAATTCTATAGTCTGCAGTCTGAGGAAACAAGATCAGCTGAGGAGTAGACGAATGAGCAAAACTCAACCTGAGAACACAAAAGAAGGCGCCACCCAGCCACCGAACCAGATCACCAGAATCATAAGCCCACCCTACACCAACCAGGAACAGGTAAGCCCCCATCTCCAGACCCGCAGACCAGGTCTCTAGCCCCTAGGCCCCAGCCATCAGAGTCCCAGGGACCAGACAGCTTCCTTCCCCTGCTCCCCGACCAAAAAAAAAAAAAAAATGAACCCAACAACCACTGGAGCCATAAGCCCACCCTGCACCAATTGGGAACAACTGCTCCCTGAGACAGAACCCACTAACACTGATTGGACTAAGCTGCTCCTAGAGAAACAGAGCCCAGCAACACCAACTCGACCAAGAACCCCTAGTGGACCAAGACTATCAATTAGAACAAGAGAGGCACCTTCAGACACAGATACCGCCTACACTGAGCAGAGGAAGAGATGAGTAGATGCCAGTGCAAAATTACAGGCCACAACATAAAGACCTATATGACAACATCAGAACCTAGGGATTCTACACCTGCAAGACCTGAACATACCAAGGCAGAAGAAGCAGAAGAAATCAATCCTAAAAATGACTTTAAGAAGATGATAGAGACCCTTAAAGAGAAAATGAAAAACTCCCTTAAAGAGGAAATAAAAAATTCCCTTAAATAACTGGAAGAAAAAAACAAACAAAAAAATTGGAAGAAATCAAAGAAAGCCAAGAAAAAGTAATTAAACAGATGAAGAAAACAGTTCAAAATTTGAAAATTGAAATTGAGACAATAAAGAAAACACAAACTGAGGGAATGCTGGAAATAGAAATCCTGACTAAACGAATAGGAACTACAGATGCAAGCATAGCCAACCAAATGCAAGAGATGGAACAGAGAATCTCTGACGTTGAAGACACAATAGAGAAAATAGATTCGTCAGTCAAAGAAAACACTAAAGCCAAAAAAGTCTTAACTGTAACTTTTGGGACACCATGAAATTTGGGACACCATGAAAAGACCAAACCTAAGAATAATAGGGATAGACAAAGGAGAAGAATACCAATCAAAGGCATAGAAAATATAGTCAACAAAAACATAGAAGAAAACTTTCCTAACCTTAAGAAAGAAATACCTATGAAGATACAAGAAGCTTACAGAACATCGAAAAGACTGGATCCAAAAAAAAAAAGTCCCCTCACCACATAATAATCAAAACACCAAACACAGAGAACAAAGAAAAAATATTAAGAGCTGAAAAGGAAAAAGACCAAGTAACATATAAAGGCAGACCCATCAGAATTACACCAGACTTCTCAATAGAGACTATGAAAGCTAAAAGGTCCTGGTCAAATGTTATGCAGACACTAAAAGGGCACAGATGCCAACCCAGACTATTATACCCAGCAAAATTCTCAATCACCATAGATGGAGTAAACAAAATATTCCATGATAAAACCAGATTTAAACAATACCTATCCACAAATCCAGCCCTACAGAAAGCACTAGAAGGAAAAATCCAACCTAAGGAAGTTAAACACACCCATGAAAACTCAGGCAATAGATAATACCACACCAACAAATACTAAAGAAGGGAAACACAACACTACCACAAAACAAACAAACAAACAAAAACCCAGGAATTAATAATCACTGGTCATTAATATCCATCAATATCAATGGTCTCCACCCACCTATAAAAAGACACAGGCTAACAGAATGGATACGAAAACAGGATCCATCCTTCTGCTGCATACAAGAAACACACCTAAACCTCAAAGACAGACACTACCTCAGAGTAAAGGGCTGGGAAAAGGCTTTCCAATCAAATGGACTTAAGAAGCAAGCTAGTATAGCTATCCTAATATCTAATAAAATAGACTTCAAACTAAAATCAATCGAAAGAGATTGGGATGGACATTACATATTTATCACAGGAAAAATCCACCAAGATGAAGTCTCGATTCTGAACATTTATGCCCCAAATACAAAGGTACTCACATTATAAAAGAAAAATTACTAAAGCTTAAATCACACATCAAACCCCACACACTAGTAGTGGGAGATTTCAACACACCACTCTCACCAAAAGACAGATCTACCAGACTGAAACTTAACAAAGAAATAAAGGACCTAACAGATGTTATGACACAAATGGACTTAATAGATATCTACAGAACATTCCACCCTAACACAAAAGAATATACCTTCTTCTCAGCACCCCATGGAACCTTCTCAAAAATTGAACACGGGCTTGGTCACAAAGCAAATCTCAACAGATACAAAAACATTGGAATAACCTCCTGTATCTTATCGGACCACCATGCCTTAAAGTTAGAATTCAACAACAACAAAAATGATAGAAAGCCTACAATCTCATGGAAACTGAATAATGCCCACCTGAAACACCAATGGGTCCAGGAAGAAATAAAGAAAGAAATTAAAGATTTCCTAGAAATCAATGAAAATGAAAGTACAACATACCCAAACTTATGGGACACTATGAAAGCAGTGCTAAGAGAAAAATTCATAGCTCTAAATGCACACATAAAGAAGATAGAGAAATCTCAATATCAATGACTTAACAGCACAACTGAAAGCTCTAGAACAAAAAGAAACAAACTCACCCAGGAGAAATAGACACCAGGAAATAATCAAATTGAGGGCTGAAATCAATAAAATAGAAACGAAGAGAACAATACAAAGAATCAATGAAACAAAGAGTTGGTCTTTTGAAAAAAATCAACAAGATAGACAAACCCCTAGCCAAATTAACCAAAAGGCAAAGAGAGAGCACCCAAATTAACAAAATCAGAAATGAAAAGGGAGACATAACAACAGACAATGAGGAAATCCAGAGAATCATCAGGTCATATTTCAAAAACCTGTACTCCACAAAATTGGAAAATCTGAAAGAAATGGACAATTTTCTGGATAGATACCACATACCAAAGTTAAATCAAGACCAGACAAACTGTTTAAATAGACCAATAACCCCTAAAGAAGTAGAAACTGTCATTAAAAGTATTCCAACAACAACAAAAAAAAAAAGCCCAGGACCAGATGGTTTCAGTGCAGAATTCTACCAGATTTTCAAAGAAGAACTAATCCCAATACTCTTCAAATTGTTCCACACAATAGAAACAGAAGGAACATTACCAAACTGTTTTTATGAGGCTACAGTTACCCTGATACACAAACCACACAAAGATGCAACAAAGAAAGAGAACTACAGACCAATCTCCCTCATGAACATTGATGCAAAAATACTCAACAAAATATTGGCAAACCAAATTCAAGAACACATCAAAAAAATTATCCACCATGACCAAGTAGGTTTCATCCCAGGGATGTAAGGATGGTTCAGCATACGAAAATCTGTCAATGTAATACATCATATAAACAAACTGAAAGAAAAAAACCACATGATCATCTCATTAGATGCTGAAAAGCCTTTGACAAAATCCAACACCCCTTCATGATAAAGGTCTTAGAGAGATCAGGAATACAAGGAACATTCCTAAACATAATAAAGGCAATTTACAGCAAGCCAACAGCCACCATCAAATTAAATGGAGAGAAACTCAAAGCAATTCCACTAAAATCAGGAACAAGACAAGGCTGTCCACTCTCTCCATATTTATTCAATATAGTACTTGAAGTTCTAGCTGGAGCAATAAGACAACAAAAGGAGATCAATGGGATACAAATTGGAAAGGAAGAAGTCAAACTTTCACTATTTGCAGATGATATGATAGTGTACATAAGTGACCCCAAAAATTCTACCAGGGAACTCCTACAGCTGATAAGCTCCTTCAGTAAAGTGGCAGGATATAAGATCAACTAAAAAAAATCAGTAGCCCTCCTATACACAAATGATAAAAGGGATGAGAAAGAAATCAGAGAAACATCACCCTTTACAATAGCCACAAATAATATAAAATACCTTGGGATAACACTAACTAAACAAGTGAAGGACCTGTTTGATAAGAACTTTAAGCCTCTAAAGAAAGAAATTGAAGAAGATATCAGAAAATGGAAAGATCTCCCATGCTCATGGATAGGTCGGATTAACACAGTAAAAATGGCAAGCTTACCAAAAGCAATCTACAGATTCACTGCAATCCCCATCAAAATCCCAACACAATTCTTCACAGACTTGGAAAGAACAATACTTAACTTTATATGGAAAAACAAAAAACCCAGGATAGACAAAAGAATCCTGTATAATGAAGCAACCTCTAGAGGCATAACCATCCCTGACTTCAAGCTCTACTATAGAGCTACAGTAATAAGAAACAGCTTGGTCCTGGCATAGACACTGACATGTGGACCAATGGAATCGAACAGAAGACCCTGACATTAATCCGCACTCGTATGAACACCTGATTTTTGACAAAGAAGCCAAAACTATACAATAGAAAAAAGAAAGTATCTTCAACAAATGGTGCTGGCAGTAACTAGATTTTGACATATAGAATAATGCAAATAGATCCATATCTGTCACCATGCACAAAACTTAAGTCCATGTGGATCAAAGACCCCAACATAAATTCAGTTACACTGAACCTGATAGAAGAGAAAGTAGGAAGTAGTCTTGAACGCATTGGCACAGGAGACCACTTCCTAAATAAAACACCAACAGCACAGACACTGAGAGCGACAATTAATAAATGGGACCTCCTGAAACTGAGAAGGTTTGTAGGGCAAAAGACACGGTCAATAAGACAAAAAGACAGCCTACAGAATGGGAAAGACCTTCACCAACCCCACATTTGACAGAGGACTGATCTCCAAAGTATATAAAGAATTCAAGAAACTAGACATCAAAATAGTGAACAATCCAATTAAAAAATGGGCTAAAGAGCTAAACAGGGAATTCTCAAAAGAAGAATCTCAAATGGCTGAAAGACATTTAAGGAAATGTTCAACATCCTTAGTCATCAGAGAAATGTAAATCAAAACAACTCTGAGATACCACCTTACACCTGTCAGAATGGCTAAGATCAAAAACGCTGGAGACAGCTTATGTTGGAGAGGATGTGGAGCAAAGGGAACACTCCTCCACTGTTGGTGGAAGTGCAAACTTGTACAACCACTGTGGAAATCAGTATGGCGGTTTCTCAGAAAATTGGGAATCCATCTACCTCAAGACCCAGCCATACCACTCTTGGGCATATACCCAAGGAATGCTCAATCATACCACAAAGATACATGCTCAACTATGTTCATAGCAGCACTATTTGTAATAGCCAGAACCTGGAAACAACCTAGATGCCCGTCAACTGAAGAATGGATAAAGAAAATGTGGTACATATACACAATGGAGTACTACTCAGCAGAGAAAAACAATGGCATCATGAGGTTTGCAGGCAAATGGATGGAACTAGAAAAAATCATCCTGAGTGAGGTAACCCAAACCCAGAAGGACAAACAAGGTATGTACTCACTCATAAGTGGATACTAGATATAAAACAAAGAACAATCAGACTGCAACCCACAGATCCAGGGAGGCTACAGAGCAGGGGGGACCCTAGGATGACTGTGGCTTATAAGTTTTGGTTTTACTCAATCACTGGGTAAGCTTCAGTGAAACATTTCACTATTAGGATAAGAATTTGTACTGTATCAAGCTGATAATAGAAAATAAAATAAAATAAAATAAAAAGAATTGAGATCTTGAGGCCAGTGAGATGGCTTAGCTGGTAAGGGTGACTCTGCTGAGTCTGATGATCTGAGCTCCGTCTCCAAGTTCCATACAGTAGAGAGAAACGGTTTCTGGAAGTCGTCCTCTGAACTCCGCATGCCCCTATGGCATGCATGCACCACCCCCGTGCAAATAAATTAAATCAATAAATATAAAAACTAAAACATTAAAAAAAGAATTAAATCTTCACTAAGTAAAAAAGGAAGAAAGAAAGGAAGGAAGAAAGAAAGAGAGAGAGAGAGAGAGAGAGAGAGAGAGAGAAAAGAAAGAAAGAAAGAAAGAAAGAAAGAAAGAAAGAAAGAAAGAAAGAAAGGAAGGAAGGAAGGAAGGAAGGAAGGAAGGAAGGAAGGAAGGAAG
>CABHPH010136449.1:20000-22188 GCA_902168325.1 Peromyscus nudipes | reverse complement strand
AAAGAAAGAAAGAAAGAAAGAAAGAAAGAAAGAAAGAAAGAAAGAAAAGGAAGTGGGCTAATTAAGAGCCTTACACAGTCCATCTCTGGAGCTAAGCTAAAAATGAATGTACTATGAAATCACCAAAATAATTGCTAATCTCTATAGTACATTTTTGAAATTTTGTTCTTATGTGTTTGGGTGTTTTGCCTGAATGTATATCTGCACACCACATGTGCCTGGTGCTCAAAAAGACCCAGAGAGGGCTTTGGACCCTCTGGAACTAGAGTTACAAATGGTTGTGAGTAGCCATGTGGGTGCTGGAAATCAAACACAGGTCCTTTGGGAGAGCAGCTGATGTTCTTAACAGCTGAGCAATCTCCCCCCACCTTTTTTTTTAATAATGAAAATTCTGCTCGGGACTCACACTTGTAATGCAGCACTCAGTAGGCAGAGGCAGAAGGATGATCACAAGTTTGAGGCTAACCTGGGCTATATAGTGAATCCCAGGTCAACCACCACTACATAGTGAGGTGTTGTCTCAAAAACCAAACAAGATAAAAACATGAGATAATGCTTAAAAAACAGACTTTGAGAAATGGGCAAAGCAAGATTGTGACCTTTCAGAGATGGGAAACAGAAAAGGGTCACATCGATTTTTATCAACAAAGAGAATTTTGACTCAGGAAAAGGCAAACCGTTCACAACACCAGCTTTTGTGACATTAGCAGTCTCAAGACATTAAGAGGTCATTGTTGGTGCGAAGATAGCAAAACATTATGAAATTCAAATGCATACATTATGATTTTTTTGTTTGTTTGTTTATTTGTTTTTTGAGACAGGGTTTTTCTGTGTAACAGTCCTGGCTGTCCTGGAACTCGCTTTGTAGACCAGGCTGTCTTGAACTCACTGAGATCTGCCGCCTCTGCCTCCCAAGTGCTGGGATTAAAGCTGTGGGCCACCACCATCTGGCTACATTATGATTTATTTACTAAGACATTTGTAAATAGTCCCCTATCCCCAATTGTACAGAGAACTGAAAAATAAGTCTCCTTTCGCTCTCAAACATTATTTTCTTATTTCCCAGACATAGCCAGCACCTGTGAAGCCATCATTTTCCATTTCTGACTACATATGATTTTTATTAGGATATGAAGTGTGTAATGAGCAGTAATATTCTCAGGGCAGGGGTGTTGGAAGATGTTTTTTTCTCAGCAAAGGTGGAGACTGGCCAGTTTTCCCTTCCTGCCACACAGCAGCACAGAGGCTTGCTAGAAACCCAGTGAGAGGAGAGCCCTAGAAATGACTCTTTTCCTGTTCCTGTCCCTTCAGAGGAGCCTTTAGAAAGGACGGGCCACATCCCTCAATGCCAGGCTGTCTGTCCTTAAAATGCAATGTGTTCAAAATCATATATAGTTTTCTTTAAGACTTTTAGATTCTACTCTCTTAAGAAGCGCCCCCCAACTTAAGTGTGTATTGTCCTTTTTCTGAGCATCTCTCTCCATAAATGTCTGTGCTTAAATCTATATCAAAATTTTTTCATAATACATTCCAATTTTGTTCCATAAAACCAAATGCGAGGTGTCTAGTATAACCAATCTATGGAATATTATATGATTTATATAAAGAATGAGATGTGACCACATGTCAAACTGTATCACAACACAAAAAATGACAATGTGTTTATGTATGGATCTACTTAATATCTATATAATAATACATATTCCTAGAAATATTATCTAACATAGTCTATGTTACATATTTATTAAATATATATGTATATAATATGTAAATTTTCAGGGAAGATGGCACAGAATACTTCAAACAGGGTACCAGCCAAGGGAATTAAGGAAATGGTGTTTTAGAATGAAAAGAGAAGTATTATTCAGTTGGGGTGATGCGAGAACTTTCATAGACCCTTGTTTTAAATCACAGAATATTGCAGGCATAAAAGCAAATTGAATTTTGATTAAGTTTTTGAGATGAAATCTTTGTGCTGCCAAGGAACACTTCCTACAGTTGAAAGGGTGGAGGTCTGGAATTTGAGCAGGTAGACAGCAGATATTGTAAACAAATAATAAAAGAAAATGAGAAGAAAAATTGTAAGTATAAACTAAAATTAGACACACAGCTTTCCAAGGGGACACTTTTAACCTTTTGAGCCCTAATTATTTTTCTCACTCAGTGGCGGTGTTTGGGAGAAATGCTG
>CABHPH010136449.1:0-17500 GCA_902168325.1 Peromyscus nudipes | reverse complement strand
ATTCGGTCCAATTCTAGAATAGTGAATAGAATATTGAAGCACACACAAATAAATTTCCGAGGATTTTCTTCGAAAGGATGTCACCAGTAGACATACATTAAGAATTTTAACTTTGAAAACGGGGTGTAGTAGCACACTTCTAGAATCCCAGCTCTCGGGAGGAGGAGCTATGAAATAGGGAGTTCAAAGACAAACGTAGCTACAAGGTCGTAGAAAGCCAGCCTGAGCCAGACGCTGTCACAAACAAGAACTCTAGCATTCCTACTCATCATTGAATATAGGAGGGAAGGCTAGTCATTGTGTGGTTCCATGGTGTAATGGTTAGCACTCTGGACTCTGAATCCAGCGATCCGAGTTCAAATCTCGGTGGGACCTGCTTGTTTTTAAAAGCTATTTTTGTCATCCTCATGTTTGTTGGTGAACCTACCATTAATTCTGACCTTGTGTGTCCACTAGACTTCTTACCCCACTGCACTGGTGATCAAGTACAGAGAGACTCCCAATGAAATATAATGAATGAATGAATGAGATGAATGAAGTGTAGGTCAATGTAAGGCTTCCATGCTCAGCAATATACTAAATAAATGAACAGATAAATAAATAATAAATAAATAAATGAACAAGTAAATATATAAATAAAATCACCAGTCAAATATGTCCAGCAATCTTATTTCCTGTGCACATTAAATAGACTGAAAAGTAGTGTTGGAGGCGATACTGTTCACAGCAAGTTTCTCCTCTACAAATGACCTGCAGCTGCATGGTTTCTCCCTCTGTCTGCAACATCCACTAAAACTAGTTTATATGTGTGTATAAAACACAGCAGGACAAATAAACAGGTGCAGGAAACAAAAATATTGAAAATTTTAAAGTAACTGACTCTAAGTAAAAGGACACAGAGGACTTGTTACATTTGGGGTGATCTACAGATCGGAGGCAGAAGGGTTGGGAAAGTTTGGTGAATTCCATAATGTTGTCTTTTCAGTGTTTATCTGATGACTATTATCACTCAAAAAACCACCAACCATCTCTCTTTATCAGCTAAAATGGGGACATCCGATGATGAGCGTACCTCCATTACCTTTAGCCTTGTCATCTAATCTGCCTCTCTGTGAATGAAATGAACTGTTAGACCTGATTTCTGACGTCTTCCAGTTTAGAGCAGAACTTCCATCTTTGCAGCCCTCTCCAGGTCACTTCACTAAATAAAGCACAAATGTGGATCCGGTGGTGTCTAACCCCCTTACACAAAACAATTTTTTACTCCATTAGCATGGGTCCACCCTTGCTGTTATGAATAAATAGTAGTCTGCTTTAAAGGCGTCAACACTGCTCACAAAATCTTGATGTTTTATTCTGTTTTGGAATTCAGGTGCAGGTGTTTGGTTTTGCTATGTTCCACAGTTCAAAGTACATTATTATTATCAGTCCATGTAAAATCCCTGAGCGGCCTCATTCACTATGCATCCCAGGCTGGCCTTGGAATCAAAGTGATACTCCAGCTTCAGGCTCCTAAGTACTGGATATAGGGGTGCACTATCACTCCTAGCTCTTAATTGGTCCTCCTTTATTCTTACAGTGGACTACCCCTAATCTTTTCCAAAGACTGTATGAAGTATTTTAATGTTTACATTTGTAATAGAATTTACCATCTCCTACAAAGCGCATATTAATGTGACTTTTCTTTTACATGAATGATGATTTGTTATATATTTCATCCTGCTCCTGAAATAGTTACCTTCATCCTTTTTTTCATATTCATCCGTAGGGTTAAATATAGATCCAATCCTTTTAAATACTGCCTAATACTTTGTTTGGCACAAAATGCACCCTAGTTGCAATAAAATCCTTGAGTCTCACTGTCCCCTAAGCGTCTCATAGGTCTGTCTCCTCTCCCTCCGTGCTGAATGCCTCCCCAGCACTGGGATGATCGATTGTGATCGTGGGTTATAACTTGCTCCCTAACTAACTAGTTCTTTCATCTTTAGAACTAGTTTTTTGTTTTGTTTTGGTTTTGGGGGTGGTTTTTGTTTTTGTTTTTGTTTTTTTGGGGGTTTTTTTTTGGTGTTTGTTTGTTTTTGGTTTTTCAATCAGGGTTTCTCTGTGTAACAGCCCTAGCTGTCCTGGAACTAGCTCTGTAGACCAGGCTGGCCTTGAACTCACACAGATCCATTTACCTTAGAACTAGTTTTGTAAACATTTTATAAAACTTTTCCAGGAGCCACAGGACTTTAAAGAGGCAAGAGGAGCATAAGACCAGTCTGCTTTCAAGAGTTCCAAGTCAGCCAGGGCTGCACAGTAAGACCTCCTCTTAAAACTTAAAAAGAAAATAAAAAGCGATCTTCTACTATTGACCAGTTGCAATCCGTTTTCCTTACAGCTGTTGTGGTGGGTCTGTTCTCTGGCGTGTTCTAGAGCTGTGCTCTCGTCTCTCCCCTGACAATGATCTGCTTCCACTCCACGCTTGCTCTCTCTTCCCTCTCACCCAGAAATCTGATAGCATCTTTATTTCTTCTGGACAAGAGAGAGCTTCAGAATGCATTTGTTTCTTCTTGTCATCTGAGGAGCCAGGACACTGTGGTCACCTGAATATGACAAACCAGTAGGGAGGGTTGGGTCAGCTCTGAAGCCTCTGGCAGAGAATTGAGGTCTTTTTTCCTAATGTAAATTTAGGGAAAACTGGTAACTCCTTGTCCTTTTCTTTCCTTTCCTACAAGGTCTCATTCTAGTTTAGGCTAATCTAGAATTCACTGTGTAGCCCAGGCTGGCCTTGAACTCATGGCAATCCTTCTGCCTCAACTCCACCCCACCCCCTGGTGCTATAATTACAGGTATAGAGCACTCGGGCTTCTTTCCTTCCATGATCTTTTTCTTCTTTCTATCACATGTGACAAAACTACACCATCTCTATCTGTCTGACTAAGATGATCTTTCCTTACTTCCCCTTTACGTCAGTTGTGGAAAGAGTAAGTTGTTTCCAGTGGCAGATACCCAGAGGCTGAGAAAGCCTAATGTCAGGGAACTCTTCGTGAACTAAGAACCATCTTGAAAGAAAGTAGGGGACACCTGGGTCAACAATTGATATTTCCTATAGAAAAGTGCCACCACCCCCAAAGATCTGGTGGGCAGCGCTATGACCCCCCTCCCAAGCTCCACCAAAACCCCTAGCTGCACAGCACTACTCTACAGCCTCTCACCAGAGGATAAGCCTAGAGAACCAGATCTGAACAGCAGTGAGTAAGGGCTGCTGGTCTACAGCCTGAGAGGAAAAGACCAGGACAGCTTTCCTCACAAAAGACCTTAGAGCCCAGTTAAACGGATATCAATTTCTGAACGTTCTAGGGCCTCAAACGTAGCTTTGTTTCTTGATGCCTCACCTCTACAGCTCTTCTGGCCTGTGAAATTCGTTATAATGAATAGAGCTACAAAGTATGGAAAGTCTTTGAAATGGTAGTGTATAGCTGCTGTGCAATACCGTCCCAGGGGAGACATAGTCTACTTACCACAGCATGGATGATAGCTCATGAAAGCTGGGAACCTGGGAGCCTGGAGCTAGCTGTATGACCTGGAAGTCATCAAACTAGAAGCTCTTGCAGGCCATGCAAGTGACTTGAACCTCTTTTTAAGCAGCTCAGCTAATGTCTGCTTCTTTGGGGCAGCTTGGCTGGTTCAGCCTGGCTGGTCCATTTCCTTGAGGCAGCTAGGCTGTCTGAGCCTCTTCTAGGCAACTCCGCTTACCTAAGAGAATCTCTCAGCAGGCCTTGCTGCTTATAAATACGCTTGAGGAGGGTAGGGCCTAGCATATCTGGTCAGTTCTAGGGACTTCCTAAAGTCTTTGAGCTAATGAGCTAATGAGCTTCCCTGCAGGATTGAATGTCCCACCTACCTCTAGGGACTATCCTGTGTCTTGAGTTCTTGCCTCTGAGAAGTTCTCTGAGGAAACTGCCACACAACAATGGCAAGAGCTTGAAAATGAGATCTGCTATTCAGCATTTGATGTGCCTAATAAATTTAACTCAGAATCTTCTAATAACAAGATACCTTGGGAGTGCCCTCCTTGGAACTGTGACTCTGGGTTCATAACCCTACCTAGAAACCCTCAGTCTGCTGTTTCATTGTGTGTCACTGAGCAACTTATCTGGAACGGAGAAAATAGGCATGGTGGTACAGGCCTGTAATCCTAGCTCCTGTGAGCAGAGGCAGAAGGCTTTCAGTGAGTTTCAGGCCAATCTGGGCTACAGATTGAGCTCAAGGCTAATTTAGCAATTGCCTAGCATGCTCAAGGCTCTAGGTTCAATCCTTAATGCTATTATAGAATTAATAAGCCTTCTCAGTGATCAGTCACTCCAGCATGAAGAGATTAATTGTGCACCACTGGTTTTGGCTAATCCAGAAAGGGAGCCAGCCTTACATGGAAATCTCTGTCAGCTTATATGGTTTTACAGCCCCAAGTTCCACTTTGGGTAATTAGACTTGTTTCACAAAGACAAAAGAAATTCTAAGGTTTGTTTGGATAAATGGGGAGATTTACTGCATAGACGAGCGGGACCGCTTTTCCCAGGCAGCTGCTAACCAGTGTCATCCTGTCTGCCTGGTGAAATTCTGCTGTTAAAAGAATGCTCTTTTAGCTAAATTCTTTTGCTTTGCAAATTTCCTGGAACTCACTCTATAGCCCAGGCTGGCCTCGAACTCACAGAGATCCGCCTGGCCCTGCCTCCCGAGTGCTGGGATTAAAGGCGTGCACCACCACCACCCGGCTCCTTTAGCGAAATTCTATTTTGTGTAATTTAATATTTTTAAAAGCAAGTTTAGTAGATTCTACTTTATAACATCAATTTATGTTCTCAGCTGTTCCTGGAAAAGCTGTTTCAGTACCAGGAAAATCTGCAACTCAGATTTTCGAACACTTTTAACATGTAGCTCAAGTGGCTTCAGCCTTCCAAGTGCTGGAATTGTTGATGGCCGCGACTCCTCTGAACATGTACTGCTACTCAGATCGTTAGAGGTACAGGGTACAGTACAGGGTTCTCATAGCATGCCATACTGGAATACTTTTTGCTGTGGTGAGCCAAAGAATTTAACCAAGTAAACGGCATAATTTTCACGTACTTGCAAGCTGACTAATTCTGATTGCAGTTCGTTCAACTGGTTCTTGGTAAAACCGTAGTCGGCAGGATTCGAACCTGCGCGGGGAAACCCCAATGGATTTCAAGTCCATCGCCTTAACCACTCGGCCACGACTACCTGCTTCTCGTGACTTCTGAAGTGCTAATATAAACTAATGGATAGGTGAAGTTTTCACAGTCAGAAATCTAGGGATAAAGAATCTCCTAGCGTATACCGAGAAATAAAAGAACCACAGATTTCTGAATGTGCATCTTTTGCAAGCAGGTAGGGGACACAACCAGTTAAAGTCTTGACTTGCTATTTGATATTTCCCTGAAGCATATTCCATATCTGCAAATGACTGGAATTATTAAAAGCAAAAATCTGGTACCAGGGGAAGTGGAGATCTGGCTTGTAACTAACACTCTATGACAAAGACTTGCTTTACCAGTTTAAAGACTTGCTTACCAGTTTAACTTCACAAGTGTTTGAGGGAAATGTACAACTATCCATGTTTAACCATCTTGCAAACTTGGCTTGTGTAAGGCAACCAGAAATATTGCTGAAGGCACAGACAGCATCCAAGAGCAAAAAGTAGTCCATATCATTGGAGAAAGCTAATTCCCAAGTACCATGTGAACATGATCCTTCTCCCTGCCTCTTTCTCCTCAAGTGAGACATAAGGATTAAGTGATGCCATGTATATAAATGAAGTTATTTTGCAACATCCAAAGTAAATTTAGTAGCCAGCATTATTTTTGTTAAAGTGCATCCCACTGTTTACCTCGTCTCAACAACGTAGACCTGCATTTCACTTATTTTTATTAGTTTCAGAACTTTGATCTCATGGAGTTTCAAAACTTACTTAGAATGCTAAAAATGGACAGCTATTAAGGTTTTTTGAATTGTTCCCGTAATTCACAATCCCACAGAGAATTTAGATCATGTCCCAGTTGTTGGATGTACCTCAGGCATTCCTACTGTAGAAAATAGGAAAGATAGTCTCTGAAAATATCTTTCACCGGAGCATCATTATAATGGGTCTTCTCAGTTCTGTAGATGAAGGACTGCATGTCAGTCTGCCACCAAATCATTATTTCTGTCTGAGAGATCTCAAGTTGTGAAAATAAAATAAATTATATATATTATATATATAAAGAAAATAAATACATGACTACTAGAAAAGTCGAACTTCAGACGACTAAAGCTCAGCCAGGTTCCTTATCCTAACGAGCGGGTTTAGCTCTATGTAGTCGTGGCCGAGTGGTTAAGGCGATGGACTAGAAATCCATTGGGGTCTCCCCGCGCAGGTTCGAATCCTGCCGACTACGATGCCTTCCTATTAAAGGGTTGTAAGTAAAGTTTGTGATGCTGTTGACAACCTCTTTATGGGACCCAATAAAAATACCTCTGCGTGCTTTATCTCTGAATTCTTTCACAACACCAAACAGCTCATTACACCCGAAAGAATTATAAAGCTTTGAGAACAATTAGAACATAGACCTAGCGAGGCTTTCTTTTCTCCTATGAAGAGTCTACACATTCGTCATGTTTTCCTGTTGATGATGATGATATCTGTCGTTTTTGTTTTTATTTTGTTTTGAGACAGGTCGTCATGCTCTCAGGTTGGCGTCAACTCACTATGAGGTCTTGAATGCTTGATCCTTCACCTCTGTGTCCCACATGCTGGGATTATCAGCGTTAGCTACTGTTGTTACTATTTTGTTGTTGTTTCTGTTTTTATCTTGGGCTAATTGTTTTCTTTCCTTTTTCTCTTTCTTTTTTTCTTTTCCTTTTCTTCTTCTCAACACAGGAAAATATCAGACACGGAGGGCACTTTCAGGCTGGGGCTCTCACACTATGCTTTGAAAATGAACTAGATGCCAGCCCTCTAACCGTGGGCTCTGTCTGTTCTTTTCTACTAGACCTACAGGTGTCTCAGCTGAGTGTTCCAAATGTGAGGAACAAAGCTGGGCAGTGGTGGCACACACCTTCAACCCCAGCACTGGAGAGGCAGGAAGATCTCTGAGTTCGAGGCCAGCTTGGTCTACAGAAAGAGTTCCTGGACAACCAGGGTTACACAGAGAAAAACCTGTCTAGAAAAAAAAACAAAAATGTGAGGAACAAACATTCAGGAACCCTTTCTGAGGAAGCGAACTGGAAGCACTGGTTTGACAAACCATGGGTGTGGGCATGGGTGCCCTTGTGACCTCCTAATTTACCACATTGTGGTTATGAATCATTAACAATTCAAAGCTATTTCTTAAGCAGCTTCATGCTTCAGTTGTACTTTGATACTTTTTAATCTCTTTAGTTATATTAAGCAATATGAAATAAAAATTAAAACACTCTTGCACCTAGTGTTTCTATGTCATGTTATTTGTTTTTTCCTCAAAAATTATTCCTTTGCTTTGTGAGATATGTCTAAGGCTTCTTAGACATTTTTTTAAAAGCTTTACTTATTTATTATGTATGCAGTGTTCTACATGTACACCTGCATGTCAGGTTGCTGGGAATTGACTTAGGTCCTCTGGAAAAGCAGCTCCTCAACTTCACACGGACCATCCAAGTCCCTTACAGTTCTCCTCCCTCCTCCTACACTCCCATCCAGTTGTCCCTGCAGCCCCACTTGTGTTTCTCTCTTCTGCGCAGCTCCTTCATTTTCTCCCTTCCCTGCACACGGCCTCCCATCCTTCCCCTCTCCCCATCGTTGGTTTCTGTCTTCTTTCTTCCTCCTCTATAATTTTCCCCTTGAACCCCTTTCTCCCTCTAAAAGGCAAGGTAGAATCTCATTACCAAGTCTATACCCTGTCCACACATGGAGACATGTATGATCAAGGTCATGTTCTAGAAGTGCTTTCTCTCCATGTGTTGTCTTGCACTATTAAAAAACTAGAACTAGGAGACCAAGGCAGGGCTGTCTTGTGGTCAAAGCTAGCCTGGATTGCAGTGCATGGCTTCCTCAAAACAAATACCACCACCAAAAGACAACAACTCGGTACTTGATGACGCAAGGTGTTTCAACAGTGAAAGAAAGGTGTCGTGTGTTCTTCAAACATTGCCATCTCTACCGTAGTTAAGCAAATTGTATGTCTGGAGGATCAGTAGACTCAGAGATCTTAACCATGATAGGGAGCCATGAGAATCGGGATGCGGTTCTCGTTGGAAGTTGGTAATTTTGTTGGAAGAAAAACACTTGTAGCAGAGGATGGCTTCGATCCATCGACCTCTGGGTTATGGGCCCAGCACGCTCCCGCTGCGCCACTCTGCTGCTAAGGGTAATGGCTTTGAAGATAGCATATAGTTTCATCAAATTTAGGTTTAATTCCGTTATTTATTCTCTGGCCTTAGTACTCTCTTTTCCACCGTTTTCACGCTTTTTAAACTTAAGTTTTGTGGATCCAGATCTGACTGAGACTGCCAAATGGACTCTCCTGGGTCGAAATCAAGAGCTCAAAGGCTGGATCAAGAACGACTTCCCTGGGTTTGGACTTTGTCGGAGTCGACACCAGCATTCGTTTTTGCCGGCGAATGTCAGCTCTCCAGAGAAAGAATCCTACCAAGCTTTCCAAATTTTTAACAGTCGCGTCCTTACCACCAAAGTCGCCTCTTCTGGACTGTCTCCTCTTCCTCCTGCAAACCCCATTTCTCTCCGTCTTCCAGGCGCCTATTCCCATCAACTGGACAAATCACTACATGTACAAGCGTCAGCTGAGCTTGCGGCTCCAGCCTGTAATGTAAGCACTCTGAGGTTGAGGCAGGAGGACTGTCTTGAGTCCCAAGCCAGAGTAGCCTACAAAGTAAGACCCTGATGTAAAAGAGAAACAAATAAATATTTAAATAAATACACAATGAATAATGAGATTTATGTCACCATTAAATGTTTTAAATTACCTTTTTAAAATTCCTAACATACAAAAGAAAACAATCTCTATACTAGTGATTTAATTATTTATTTATTTTTGCCATTCTGGAAATTTGAGTCTCAGGTTTTCGGTCATATGGAAGCAGAAAGTGTTGACTAGTAGAATTTACGTCTGACACTTCCTTCCTTACGTCATAAGCAGGTTAGGTAGGATTTTAGATTCCCTGAGCTTCTTCCACGGAGGGACTCAATCCCAGCACCATAAACAGGGTAAATTTGGTAAAAAAGAGTCGTAGGGTGAGTTTTTGTTTAGAATTGGTCCCCTTTCTTTCATCCTTCCTCTCTCTCTCTCTCTCTCTCTCTCTCTCTCTCTCTCTCTTTCTTTCTTTCTTTTCCCCCAGAATTTTTCCAAACTTCAGAATGTTTTGAGTCTAGTTAAATATGATTTTGTAAAGTCGCAGATGGATTACTAGTCCATCATTTTAATTACTCGCTACACAAGTCACTTTTGCATTTAAATAAAATAGCTGTCGTTAAATGTAGATTCCGTTTTGAGGTTTAACCAGAAGCTAGAATGTTTACAGTGGCATTTTCTACTTCTTGTTCTTTACTTGACTAAGGTGCTAATGCAGGAAACCAGCAGCTACCTTGTATCCTCAGGACCAGACTCCTTGCCTTGATGATCTGCTAAAATGAAACCAGGTTGCCAAGAGTGGCGGCCCAAGCATGCTGTCTCAGACTGTCTCTTAGGATGGGACCAGCCAATGGGTTCATCAGAAGATGAATGGACAAAGGAAATATGGTGCAGAAACACTATGAAGTTTAATTTCTATAATAAATAAATATGAAACCATGTCTATTGCAGGGAAATGTATGAAACTGCAGATATTTTAAGTGAAATAAGCCAGACTCAGAACGACAAAACAAAAACAATTTTAAGTATGCACACACGTTTATATGTATAGATATATGTGTGTGTGTGTTATGTCATCAAAGTAGACATAAGAAAGGCGGACCATCAGAGAAAGTAGAGATCTTGGAGGGTGGGTAACAGAATTCGTGACATGGAAGAAGCAGTATTTGGGGTGGGTGAGGTAAGCGGAGGGCAGGAGGGATGAATAAGAACAAAGTAGAATGATGTCTGTATAAAAACGATATAATGAAACTGATTATTTCGAATACTAACTTTAAAAATTTATGAGGCCCTCTAATTGTGTATGTGCGTAGCAGGAGGACAGGTAGAAGTACTAGGAACCAGAAGGTAGGAGAAACAGTCTGTCGTTGTGAACATATAAGGATTTAGAACTAGGAATATTTTGTGCATTTAAAGACTTTGCTCTACAAACGAAAAATAAACTAGGTTCCACCGAGATTTGAACTCGGATCGCTGGATTCAGAGTCCAGAGTGCTAACCATTACACCATGGAACCACATGTCTGTGGTCTCTGGACTGCTAACTGATGAGGTATAGTTCCATTGCAGAACTTGGATTGCTACAGTAGAAAGAATTTAAATTTTCATTTTAGGTTTTGCTATCCTTCGCTGCGGCACACCTTCCTTCTCAGTTGTGCTCTGGGCTCTTCCTGCAAAGTGGAAGCAAAAATAGCTCTAGACAGGTAAAGTTGACCTGAGTCCCCAATCTCCAACGACCCCGGCCTTCGTCCATGATCTGAGGACCCAGCAGGGCACGGATGGCTTCACCCTCGAATCTGAGGCTGCGCAGTAGCCTTTGAGGACTCCGGAGCATTTGTCTTGTCCCCAGTTTAAGGGACAATTGTGGAAGTTTACTTCCATCGTGTTCAATTTACTTCTTAGGGGGTTGAGAGGTTCCAGGTCCTGGGAATGCTCCACCTCTTGGCAAGCTAAGAGTGAAACACATGAAGAGTTCCAATATGCAGGGTGTGGTGTCGCAGGCCTGTAATCTTGCATGCAGGAGAACTGTTGCTAGTTCAAGATCAACAAGGACTAGAGAAAGTTTGAGTGTCTATATCTCGCTGAGAAAGCTTTGACTTTCTCTTCTGGTATTTTAACTGTCTTAATTTTCATGTTCTACAAGGACTAAGGGAGCCTATCGTGTTTGTTTGGATATTCTCTTTTGGAAAACCGATTGAAATATTTTGCCTCTTTTCCTTTTCCATGGTCATCCTGTTCTCTTACCAATGTACTTATTCATATCTCTGTGCCTGCCTGTCTATCTCCGGATCTATGTTCGGGATGTAAGTTTTGTTCAGCATATGCAGTGCAATCAATTTTCTGGCTCTTCTACACTCACTTACTGTGTCTAACATTGAGAAAAACTGCTAAGGCCGATGAAGCATTGGTATCATATTTGCCTGAACGTACTGACTTTTTGTATACACAAAGTCTCCATGGAGTCGTATCCGGGTTGCCTTTCAGAGGTAATATACTACTTTTCATCATTCCATGTGCATTTTACCTAGGTTTGTTTTTGATGTGATTAATATACTTCTATGCTGATAGCCAGTTGAAACACTCATTTATGAATTTCACTCATTGGAATTCCTAGTGCAAAGCAGAGCCACATTTGTTTTTAAATCAAGTGACTGCATGAGTAGACCCACTTAGGATGTGTTTATTTTCCACTGATCAGTGAATTTCCCTAAGCAGGAGCCACACATTGTTCGCTGTGACTTTATGGTAGTTGTGTTCCACTCCAAAAGCTATTCTTTCTGTTCATTATGTTTTATGGGCATTTATAAACAAACACATAAAGTTCTGAAGTAGTTGAGAACTTGATCAGGTAACCCAGACTGCTGCATGGAGCACATTTGCATCTCAGTGGGCTACAGGGTTGTCTATGGGTTTAGGTGACTTCAGCGAAGGCGGGGCACACGTGCACCCTTCCGTATTGTAGGTTCTCCGTGCTTTGCAGAGGGTTTTCCAAGGTCTGCACTGCTTAGACCTAGATTCTTCTTTGCCTCTCTGAGTAGCCGTGGCTTTAAAATTGCAGAAGGACTGACAGTGGGTTGTTCTACAGCACTGTTAAAAGTAGAACACCAGCCTCCTTGTCGGGGAATCGAACCCCGGTCTCCCGCGTGACAGGCGGGGATACTCACCACTATACTAACAAGGAATGCGATGTGGAGCTCTCTTGCCTACATTGGATAAAGTTAGGCATGACTTAACCCTATTTGTCAGCGTTCATGCCTTTAGGAAAGAATACACCAAAGCCAAGGATAAATTTCAAAACATCCCTATGTCCCTAGGGAACAGGCTGGATAAGTTTGGTCAAGAATTCCACGCGGATGATTTTGTCCACACCTTTTTTCCTCTGTAATTCCAGATATTGTAATTATCCTGAATTGGTGAAAAAAAAAAAGTGTAACTGTGCAATTTGCCGTTAGAAGACTCTAATGAACTGTATTCTATCATCTTAACCACAATCATAAATTTTCAAACATTTTTATTGTTACATGATAGAGATGAAGGAGCGAAAATCATGTTCAAGGACTGTCTAATGTACAAAGTCAGATTCTTTAGTGGCACGCGATTTTTTAGGATAAAAGATGATTTGACTAAAAAACAAACAACCCCCGCCCCCAAGACTCAAAGACCTCCACGCCACCTGAACAATCAAATGCAGTATGAGAAGCCTGGCATGGTGCTCATACCTGTAAACGCCAGCACTCCTGAGGCTGAGGCAGGAGGATTATGTGGAGTACAAGGCCAGCCTGGGCTGCACAGTGAGACTGTCTCAAAAGACTGTAATAGAGGCTAGAGAGATGGCTCAGTGGTTAAAAGCTCACAACAGTCTTTTTTCGGCCTCTTAAGTGCTGTAATTAAACTTAATACCTGCTTTTAAAGATTTTATTTTTAATTATGTTTATGCATGGGTGTGCCAGGGAGGAGGTGTGCACATGAGTACAATTGCCCACAATGTTCAGAATAGGATATTGGATTCCCCAGGAACTGGAGTTACAGGGTGTTGTGAGCCGTCCGATGGGAGTTCTGGAAACTGAATCCAGCTCCTCTCTCCAGCCCTTAATATTTGCTTTAAAAAAAAAAAAATGTTGCTGGGCATGGGGGCACATATCTTTAAGCCCAGCTCTTGGGAGGCAAAGGGAGGCGGATCTCTGTGAGTGCCAGGCAGTCTGCATAGCATTTCGGCCATCTGGTTTTGTTTTGTCTTTTTAACCCAACCAGGCACTATGTTTTTTAATATGTTAGCATGTCTTCCCCTATAACTGGGAAAGAAGAGTCCGATTCCCAGATGAGATGTCGGATACACTCCTTGTACTTTCTGAAGCAGCGTCTGCGGGAGGCTCTTCTCAGCTCTGCTGAGTAGTGGCTGGCTGATTTGGTTAGACAGCTTTGGCTTCTTCCGTGCTTAGACGAGACTTACAAGCAGGGCGTCTTAGGGCAGAGTCATTGCAAGCATGGCATTGAGGGGAAGCATCGCACGGAACTTTAGTTTTCTGAACGATCTTTGTGACCTCTCAAAGTAGGTAGAGTGGCCGCTTTTCTTCTCCTTTCTTCTCTTTCCTTTCCTTCTGCTGCTGGGATTGAACCTAAGGACTCGCTTTTACCGGGTTACCTGAAGATGGGCTGGAAAGGAGACGCTTCCCTCAGAGAAAAGATGGTCTGTCTGGTTTTAGGCAAAACAAAACATCAACAACAAATTGAACAAAAATCTTTCCACACTGGCATTCCAAGAACTACCCCTAAATTAGCCCTGCATCTTGCATCTTGCACGGTAGAAACACATAAGGAAACTAGTTTAGCAATTGAGATACACTTTGAACCCTTAAACCGCACAGGAGGGAGGCAAAGAAAACACACGTAGTCGGCAGGATTCGAACCTGCGCGGGGAGACCCCAATGGATTTCTAGTCCATCGCCTTAACCACTCGGCCACGACTACAAGCAATGACAGACGGTTGGTTGATAGAAATTCGTGGCAAGTGATTTGTTAGAACCTGGCGTCCTCGTGGTGAAGAGCGGGGCAGGGTCTTCTGCTGCCGGTCGGAGTCCACGACCTGTGGAAGCCGTGAGGAGAATTGCTTCCGTGGGTTTCTGTTCCAGACTAAGGGCGAGGAAAGGCATGGAAAGCCGCCTCGTTTTCGTGCTGCTCTTACGCTTTAGTTGGACGTTTTAGTCAGATGCAGGTGTGTTTCCCCGCAGCCCACTTCCGGCACTTCTAGATGTTCATTCCACCGGCCGACCCACCCCCATCCCACACTCCTAGTTTAACCAACTCCGCCAAAGTTTCTTTTTCCACCCCCTTTTTAAAAGATTGAATTTTACTCTATAGCCCAGGATGGCCTTGAACTCACGATGGTTACAGTAACGAAGGAGCAACAAAAATAATTTTGTGGTGGGGGGGTCACCATAACATGAGGAACTGTATTAAAGGGTCGGAACGTTAGGAAGGTTGGGAACCACTGGGCTAAGACCAGCAACACCTGCGGGGCCGGTAGGGCGGGCAGTGGCGGCCTGGGCTGATAGCCAACAGTCAACGTTAACAGACGACAAAGCAGGTGAAAGATAAAGCATGGCTGCTTTCCTCAAGGAGCAGCAAGTGGACAGTCTCATCTCCCCGTTTTAGCTTTGGAGACGTGCCCAGAACATGTGGGGCCGGCACTGGCTCAACTTGTGAGACGCCCAGAGAATGAACTAGTCTTAATCGAAATGACCTCAGTCTTTGTACAGTTTCTGCTGAGTCCTATAAAAAGCCCCTAGACTTAGCTCAACTTTTTTTCTCCTCCCATTCTCGTGGGGGCTTGGCTTGCTTTCCAAAGCTCCTCTTTCTGCAAGAGGTCTTTTGTTGGTTGCTTGTTTTTGTTTTTGAGATGGTCTCATGATGTAGCTCTGGCTGGCCTCAAACTGCCTCTGCCTCCCCAATTCTAGGATTAAAGGTATGCGCTACCGTGTCTAACTGCCAGAGACCTACTTCCGCATTGGGGGTTTAGGTCCTGTAGAGGATGTGTGGAGTCGGCAGGGAGATAGAGGGAGGAGATAGACATAAAATGAGGGTGAATCAGGTGGCTGCCAGCAGCCTTTAATTGAGGAAAGATTACACCTTTTATACTGTACAGTTGCACATAGGATTAAACTGGAGACAAGGGGCTTGTGAGCTGGGGTGTGGCTTGAGATTAGGAGTTGAGCGTTGACCTTGACAATAGGCTTCAGTCATGTGTTAATGGAAGGGCCACAAATTCCTCTAGTTAGAGATAAGAATGACTGCCTTATCTAGCAGGAGCTTTCTTTCCTCAAGCCCACGAGGGTATGGAGATCCTTGTCCAAATACCTGACCTTGGGAAAAGAACTTCTAGGGAGCAGACACTGTACCATTTCTTGTCTTACTCTATGGGTCTGTTCCCCTCATAACACTCCCAAAAGGGAAGGTCCTGATGTCTTACTCTTTTCCCATTACACTGTACCATTCTGATTTCTCTGTGTTTATTAACTGAACTCTTGCCTTTAATGGCCTCAGGCTCTGGATCTCAATCGTAGGCATTTCATCCTTGTGATCAGGTATGTCTAGTAAATCTCTAATATTTCTGTTCTTGGTGTAATTAGGAGGGCACAATGGAATTCCTGGTAACATAGTGGTGGGGATTTTTTTTTTCCAAAGAATTATTTTGTTTAGAGAGGCTACCATTGTTCACATTTTTATCCTTTACCAAAGCTCACACAACATTTCCCAAAGGGACAGGCATTGATATTGAGAATCATTAAAAATGAAAGTAAAAAGGTGCTGGAGAAGCGTGGTCTGCAGTGTCGAAATGCTGGGACTTTGTCAAGTAGCAATGGTCATCATACGGTTCACACCACCTATCCCTGCAATAAGGCTTTAATCTTCGTCTTGTCAGTTTTCTTTCTATGAGAAACACTGCTTTTTAAGCTCACCCTTCCATCTTTGAGACAGAAGAACCTTGAGTGCAGCCACTGGCTGAGTCAACGTTTTGTGTGACCCTGAGCATCCAGCACTCTTGAAATGAAAACCTTTGCCCTCAAGGACATTCTGTCTTCCATCTGGTCATGACATTTAAGGTGAACTATGTATGGGTGCTGTAGTCGTTAGTCACATCGTGTCTCACTTCTGTGACCTACAGTCTTGACGAGCACGGAACATTTTAGTGAACTTTCTAAAGCAGCACAGGTCATAGTAAACACCTTGAGACTGACAAGTTTGAGTGAGTCCAGCAGACCAGTTTGGGACATAAGGACTGTCCCGTGCTCTTTAGTGTCCGGCCTGTGGTTGATTGAGAGAAATATTGGTTTGATGTATGTTGAAAATAGATGACTCAGAGTGCAGACTCCGAATAGCAAGAGTTGTAGACAACTTTGGACAGTTTGGTCCTATGACTAATAAGTGCCAAACAGATACAGAACAGAATAAAACACAGAATGCTCCAACAACAGTTCACATTTCTTAAGCAAGTTTCAGAACTTGCTGCTGTTGGACTGGTACACCTTGAGAACCAGTGTTCCACGGCATACTACACCTTCTAGATGTGAAATTAGCCAAACAGTCTTTGTTCCCTTATATTCTCAGAAAATCCCACTGTAGCCACGACAATGCTTTTGAACACAATAACACAATGGGAAACACCTTATTTGCACATTGGGAAACTTTAGGTATGTCACACCTAGAACCCTAACAGCAAGGGTGGCAGGAAAATGTTTCAAATTTCTAGTCCAGGAGGACTCACCTGAAGGTGGAAATGGATGATTCATGCCAATCTATATGCTGTGCAGACACTGAGGCTAAAATGTTCTTCCAAAAGGGCCTCTTCTCAAATATTTCCAAATGTCGGTGTTGCCCTGAGTGTAGGCAGAGCAACACCACGATTGGAAGAAGACTCCACTAGGACACTAGTTTATCAGCCGTTTCCCCCAGGAGGTTCTCTCTCTGCTAGGCTTCTTATTGTGTATAGCTGATTTCTTGTTCACAGTATAGTCTTGGCTGGTTTGCAGTTTGTGCTATGTAGACCAGGCTGATCTGGAACTCATAGGTACTCTTGTCTCTGTCCAGGGTTGAAGGCATTGAAGGTGTGCACTACCACCCTCAGAGCCTAAAGGTCTTAAGAGCTGGCAAGATAACTTACAGAGCAAGGGCACCTGCCACCCAAGCTGGAAGATCTGAGTTCGATCCCCAGAAGACAACACACCCTTCTCAAACTGTCCTCTGGCCTCCACATGCATACTGTAACAGGGAGTGGATTTTAAAAATTAACAAAGGTTTGTTGTAACTCATTAGTTATAAAAATGCAGACAGAAATGTTTCAATGCAGAGAATTCCTGAATATAGTTCATAACATCCCTCTTGTCAGGATACTTAGCATATTATTATATTTTCTTTTCTCTCTCATGCTGATAGATATGTATATATTTTCTGAACTATTTGAGGTAGTTTGAAGATACTTACCCTTTAATACATACGTATTTTTATATGTATGCATTGCCTTCAAACATTGTTATATAGGCATTGAACAATGAACACAAGTAGGAATTAACAATGACATAATAATCAGCAGACTTTATCCAGATTTCACCAATTGTCCCC
>CABHPH010136448.1:0-21521 GCA_902168325.1 Peromyscus nudipes | reverse complement strand
GAGTGTCTCCCCAGTTGGCTCCGGTGTTTGAACACTTGGTTCCCAGCAGGTGGCGCTGTTCGAGGAGGTTCTGGAACCTTTAGCAGATGCAACCCGGCTGAAGGTAGTATGTCACTGGGGGCGGGCTCTGAGGGCTTATAGCCTCACCCCACTTCCTGTTTTCTCACTTCCTGTTTTCTTAGTGTACTATGTGTGGTCATGAAAACGTCATCTCTCTGCTTCCTCTGTCCGGTCGGCTTCATGATCCTGCCGCTCTTCCTTCCCCGTCAGGATGGACTGTGTCTCTCTGGAACTGTGGACTACAATAGACCCTTTCTCCTAAGATTTCTTTTTAAAATCAGGGTGTTTTATCACAACAACAGAAAGGAAACTCATAAACCTGGATAGTTAATAACACATTCACAGTTGAAGGATGAATAGGCACTATCCAGAGCACCATGCACTAACCCTATCATTCACTAAGCTCAGAATGGATGGGCACACACTAATTTTAATGCCATCTGAGGGAAACAGACAAGTCTCATGACTCTTGAGAACTCTTAAACATGACTACTACCAATAAAACAGTAATTCAAATTTTTATTTTTGTGTGTTGATGACTGAACCCCAAACCCTCACACATGATAGGCAAATGTTGTACCTCTGAGCTACACTCTGATCCCAGGACACTTTCTCTTCAAGAGAGATTGGTCTGTCTCATACCAGCATCCTACATCAAGCATCCCTTGGTGACAATGATTGTTTGGGGGCAGCCTCCATCTTCTTTCCCAAGACCTCAAACCCTTTGTTAATAACTAACCAGGGTTAGAGTTGAATTTGTGTTGCAGGTTTGAATTTTCCTTTGAAAACTCAATCCTACATTGTTTCTCATGTGATTGAAATTTTTTTAGTTTGATTATGTGGATGTCCCACCCCACCTATTTCAAATAATTGAACTATTGTGATGAGCTAAATTAAACTTCCACCTGATAGCTTCCTGTTATCTCCTGACCAGAACAGTTCGGTCACATCTAAGTTGGGTAATAAGCAAGTTTTTTGTTAACAGAATATTATTTAAATGCATGATAATAGACTGCCAATATTAACATTGTAGTCTGGGTAACAGCATCAACATGATTATAGTAAGAATTGGTGGTGATGGAGTGTGTTCACTTAACGACAAACATTTCAGGTTCATGATCCTTTGCCCTTTTTAATAATAAAGACACTTTTTAGTCATATGTGTATGCATATTTTGCCTCCATGTCTATGTATTATGCATATGCCTGGTGCCCCCAGAGGCCAGAAGTGGGTGTCAGATCCTTTGTAACAGGAATTCTAGGTTTTTGTTAGCCAACACGTGGTTTCTAGAATCTATCCCAGGTCTTCTGAAAGAGCAGCCAGTGCTCTTAACTATTGAGCCACCTCTCTGGCTAATAACTCAGTATCCTCTCCCATCTGAGTACTTTCCTTTCTTGTGACTTTTGAAAACAATATTCTCTACATAATTGTGATTGTCCGGACCAGAGAAATCCATAGCTCAACAAATATAAGAAAATTAATAAGAGAAAGACATCCTATTGAAATCCACTCTGTTGTGCTGGAAAAGGAGACAGTCATAATGAGACGTAGACTTCTCTTTGCTTTGAGGAATTGAGGTAGATGGGATGGTGAGTGTTAGCTGGCTTGTTTTCTTTTCTTCTGGTCTCAGAAAAACATTCCTAGCATTCATTTCTAACAAGTTGTTCTAATGCTCCTGATAAATCAGAACCCTGCTGATCTCAGAATTCATCTTCATGGAACAGAAAGCCTGGGAAAGAAGCAACAGAAGTATAGGGTTGGGCTTGAGTCTGAATTTTTTTTTTAAGATTGTTCATGACATCCCAGGTCTTCCAGAATCTCAGCCAGGCTCCTTTTTAATGAACAGTTCTAGAGGAGGTAGATAAGACTTCCCTAGGTGTGCCACATTTGGTCTAAATATTGCAATATCAATTAACACAGTCTTTCAGATAGCATAGTTGATACTGGCTCTTTGATTTTGATTCTTGGTGATATCCACATTGAGTAAATTCCACTGTGGGACATGGGTCTCCCCCATTCGTTATGTGGCGTGTACGTGGATGTTACTCAATCTCTGTTGAGTTAATGATACCATGTGTGTATCGCACACTCATTTGCTGCGTTAGCTTCAGCTCTACAGATGGGTTTCTGAGGCTATAGTGTAGTGTGTGTGTGTGTGTGTGTGTGTGTGTGTGTGTGTGTGTGTTATACTCAGTTGTCCCGGGCTTGGTCTTGAACATATGATTATCAAATTCAATTCCAGAGGAAACAGAAATAATATCCACTCAAAGTACCAAATTAGCAACCCCCCACTCAGTGCATTGTGGGAATTGCTTATTTCCCT
Organism: Peromyscus nudipes; assembly: GCA_902168325.1. Classification (NCBI taxonomy): domain Eukaryota; kingdom Metazoa; phylum Chordata; class Mammalia; order Rodentia; family Cricetidae; genus Peromyscus; species Peromyscus nudipes. Next base: position 19,138 of record CABHPH010136448.1, on the reverse strand, counting down.
AAATAACACAGACATGTTATGTCTTCATCACAATGGTATTTTTTCCTGTGCAATGTAATTTTAGATTTTCAGATTTTCGCATACCTTCTTAATGAGACTTATCATCAGTACAAGCAGGAAGCACCTTTCATTTCTACCTATTTCCTAAATTATTAATGTCCGCTGAAATGAGAAAACATCGCCAAAACTCCTTCTGGAGGAGGACTCCCCAAGTGACAAAGTTGGCTGGCCACACAAGACAGACTGTACTTACATTTTTCTCATCTTACTATGTGACCAAAACGTGAGTGTTCAAAGTAATGTTGGCCACTAGGCATCCAGATATCATAACTCTTCTGACCTGGATGGGAAAATGGAATTCAACAGGGTAACGGGCCTAAGTGGGTCTGAGGTTTTCCCCACAGTATTTGCACGACTTTAGACAAGTAGCATATTGCTCTCTGCCTCCAGCTTGCTTATGAATAAAACAAACAGGCCATCCATTTACTGAGTGACTACTCAGTAGAGCTCAAATACTACTGTGGGTGTAAGGAAAATGGAAACAGGTGAAAGTCCGCAGAAATGTTTCAACACTCAGGTTGTTTATTTGAACTTTGAAATATTACATATATACATATAATATGTTATAGATTCATATCAAACATTGTCTTGGTTTGGTTTCTCCATTGCTGCAATAAAACACTGGCCAAAAGCAAGTTGGGGAGGGAGAAGAAAGAGATTATTTGGCATACAAGTTACAGTCCTCCACTGAGGAAAGTCAAGGCAGGAACTCAAGACAGGAGCTGGAAGCAGAGAGTTGTATGTGTGTGTGTGTGTGTGTGTGTGTGTGTGTGTGTGTGTGTGCTGCTTACTGGCCTGCTTTCCCTGACTCCTGGTCAGACAGTTTTCTTATACAATCTAGGATCACCTGTCTAGGAGGGATGCTGCCCACAGTAGGCTGGGCCCTCCCACACCAATCAGCAATCAAGAGAATGCCCCATAGATGTGCTGACAGGGTAATCTGATGGAGGTAATTCCCCAATTGAAGTTCCTCCTTCCCAAGTGGCCTAGGTTTTGTCAAATTGACAAGGTAGATTAACCAGTGCACACACCCTCATAGACACACCTGGAGGTCTGCATGAGTAATCTCCCAGGTGCTTCTCAGTCTAGTCAAGCTGAGAATAAGCACCATGCATGTCCCCTCAGTAAAGACATGTCCCTGTCCTCAGTGTATCCTTCTCAAAAACACAGCCCACCTTCACTGTCCACCTGGCTTCTTTGCGTGTATTACCACCTGACATGTTGGGTATTGATTTCAGTGTGGTCCACCTCACTTCATTAGAGAATAATAGTACAAGCATTTTTACTCTTCTTCATTGCTGTCATTGGTGTCAGATACAGGCTCAATATTTTCTTGTTCATTAGTAGATGAGTATTATCGCATCCTATTATTCTGTGCTACTTTGTGGCTACCGTGGACGTGCATGGACAGGTCCACGGCTGAAACAGAGGAGTAATGTAGAGACGATGATCATCTCTTTCTGCCCTGTTCACAGTGAGAGAATGAGCATCAGAAGAATTGGATTCCTATTTTAGAGTGCCATCTCATGGACAAAGAGCAGCTTCAGCTTTTAAAGCTGAAGTCCTGATATGCTCAATCCTGTCTGTCTGTCTGTCTGTCATCTGTCTATCTATCATCTATCTATCCATCCATCATCCATCCATCTATCATCTATCTATCTATCTATCTATCTATCTATCTATCTATCTATCTATCTATCTATATTATATATCTATATATATATCCACCTATCTATGACTCTATCCATCTGCCTATCTTGTATTTTCTGTTTATGGTTCAATCTATCATCTTTTTATGAATCATATATTAATTATCTATTTATCACCTATCATCTATCTATTTATCTATCTATCATCTATCATCTGTGTGTCATCCATAACATATTTACCTATTATTTTTCTGTCATCCATCCACTCACCTATGTATCTATGTGTCTATGTATGCATGTATTTATATATGTATGTATGTATGTATCTATCTATCTATCTATTTATCATCTATCTATCTATGCTTTATATACATATCCATCAATACATCACATTACTTCATAACATTATTAGAAGTGATGCAGCTATAACATGAGCATAAGGCTTCTTACCCCCTGCATATATACATTGGAGTGTCCTTATTGTTTTCTTGTTCTCTGCTGAGCTCAGATTAAATAATAAAAGCTAAGAGACACAGGCAGAGGAGAGCTGGGTTACTTGGCATCTGGGTTCCTTTCTTTACCATGAGAAAAGGGGGTATTAGGAAATACCTAGAACTCTTCATCTTGCTATAGAGCTAACAAGTGGTTAGCAAAGTGGTAAGGAAGAAATACAAAATAACGTAAATATAAACACATAAAATATAAGGGCTTGTGACATGCTGTGTTCATTTCTTTAATCATTTCTTTTAATTTTGAAATTATAATGTACCTACATTATTCCATTCTCCCCTTCCTTTCCCCCTCCAAACTCTCCCATATACCCATCCTTTCTCTCTTTCAAACTCGTAGCCTTTCGTTGTTAGTTTATTTTCTTATAAATGAACTTATAAAAAAGCAATGAAAATTAAATGAACTTAGTTTAACCTAAAATGGGTTTTTATGGTGTGACTGAAAGAAATATTGTCTAACATACCAAAACCTATTTACTTAGGTCATATAAATCAAATTATTAAATGACAACTTAGACACACGCCCCTCAGACTAATATTTTGGCTTTAACGAGAAACTGATATGATCTGAAGATGAGCCACCTCTAGCCACATAACAAAATTAGATCACAGATCATCTTTTTAGATAAACTTCAAATATGGACTTTTGCTTTCACAGACGATTGCCTTAACCATTTTTAGAACTGTATTAAATATCAGAGTACCTAGCAGGTGAATTTTCTTTTTCTTGTCCTGTCTTCTTGGAGGCACTTTGACCCGATGAGGAGTGTTGAGGCTGATAATAGTGCTGCCATTATTACAAAAAATTCAGAGGAAGGCAGGCAGCTTGCTAAGGGCTGCCATTTCCCCACCCCCTCCCTGGTCTCCTCCAGTGCCCATTCTGCAGGTGAGTGTGGTATTGTATTCCCCCAAATATTGAGCATGCTAATAAACTTATCTGGGGTCAGAGACAGAGCAGCCACAATATTAAACAGAGGTTAGGCAGTGGTAGCACACGCCTTTAATCCTAGCATTCCAGAGGCAGAAATCCATGTGTTCAAGGATACACCCAAGCATGGTGACTCACGCCTTTAATCCCAGAAAGCAAGCCTTCAATCCCAGGGAGTGGTGGTAGAAAGCAGAAAGGTATATAAGGCACGAGGACCAGAAACTAGAAGCATTTGGCCTGGTGAAGCATTTGGCCTGGTTAAGCACTCAGGCTTCTAGCAGCAGTTCAGCTGAGACCCATTCTGGATGAAGACTCAGAGGCCTCCAGTCTGAGGAAACAAGACCAGCCGAGAAGTTGGCCAGGTGAGGTTAGCTGTGGTTTGTTCTGTCTCTCTGACCTTCCAGTGTTCGCCCCAGTAACTGGCCTCAGGTTTGATTTTATTAATAAGAACTTTTAAGAGTCATGCTACAGGTGAGTAAACAGAGGTAGGGAAAGGTGGGACTCTCTGTCATGAGCTCACACCCAGGAAGTAGTTAAGCTGGAGTGTAGACCTATAACTCGAAAGCTTACGGAACAATGGCTTTCGTCACACGAGAGATAGAGAACCCAGAAACTGCTCTGTCCGAGAAACTGCAAGCCTCGGCAGCCCCACACTGAAGGCCTGGAAGCTTCCAGGAGAGCCACTGTGTTAAGTCGATGCTAAAAGGTCTAAACTACCATAATCTTAAGTCCTGGGGGAAGGCAGAAGGAGGAAGGGCCCTCACTCATTGTGCGTGGATCTTACATGCGCCATAGTTTCCTCTGCTCTCAACACTTTACTATCCAACATTTCCAACTACTAGCGACGCTCACATTCAAGGTAGGTTTCCCCTCCTCAGTAACTGTCCTATATGCTAGTCATCCCTGGAAACATTTCATAGATACTTCCAGAAGTACACCTCACTGGTCTGTGGCATTTTCAGTCCCCTCAAGTTGACAATCAAGACCAACCACAAGTCCTAAAGCCAAAGGTCCTTGGGTAGGAGACAGTGGTTCACTCTCTATGGCAACAGATTTGGAAATTAAGGACCATGATGCTATAAACAGCAAAGGTTGGGATGCAAAAGTGACCAGGGCAGTATCCACATACGCATCCAGGAAGTGAGGGAGTATGTTCACGAAGGAGCAAAGGCCTATGGGATACCCAATATGGTCTATATATGACACTTAGTTGGCAGTTAAGACATGCTAGATACTATTATCTTTGTAGCTTCCAACCACCAAAGTTTCAAACTTTCTTTATGTATAACAGACTGAGAATAAAGAGTCAAGAAATAGTTCAATTCCCTGGATACCTTTCATCAGCTGTGATGAGAATATGATTTTTTTTCTTGTGCCAAGCAGATGGTTAAAATTAAATGTCCTTGGAGCATTACAGTTTCATCTGAGCCATGAATCAAACTTTTTTACCCCAATATCACTTTCATAAATCTTGAATATAAAATACTCACAAATTGACTTGGTTCTGGCTTTTAGATTTGTAACATAAAAATGTCATATATTCTATATACCTTTTCATTCAATCATACAAAATGCACTTGAGTTAAGATTTGGAAAAGGTGGGTAATAAAAGTGGAAGGAAAAGGGAATATGCACCTACTTAGTTTTAGAAAAGAAGAGAAAGGGGCAAGAAAAGGAACAGTCTATAAAGTTGTTACAAAAATCAACATACCACTGTCTTCCTGAAGCCATCTGAATGTGCTCTAATGGAGCCCACATTGACTGGAAGGAGACTGAGAATCCAGCCTAATTACCCGCTTCGGGTAATTTAAAAATGACTTATATGGCACAAAATCATAAAATTGATTTTCCTCTTCACTCACATTTCCACAGACAGTAGATAAGTATGTGCTGGGTGTGAGGGGGTTTCTGAGTGGACCCGGGAGAGGGTACCCACCTCCCCGTGATGGTTAATAAGGTCAACTTGATAGAATCATCCAGAGACAAGTCTCTCAGTAAGTCTGTGAGGAATTACACTGATTCTGTGAACTGAGGTGGGAAGGCCCACCCTAAATATATAATGTGAGCAGCTGCCTCACGTTCTTGCTGCCGTGACTCCTTCCCCATCCCATAATGGACTATCATCTCAATCTGTGAACCAAAACAAACTCTCCTTTCCTACGTTGCCTTCATTAGGGCATTTTATCACAGCAGCAGGACAGTAACCAGTGTTAGTTAGGCCACAGAAAACCTTTCTGATGCTGGCTCATCACCATCCACAAAGGAGGCAGTCACTCCTCAGCCCCGTACAAGTGAAAGTTCATGTCATCATGGCCTCAACCCCATAATTCTCATTGGGTGTTGGACCAAACTTGAATTTCTATCCTTCCTAAAAGGATCTCTGTGAATTTGAGGCCAATTCGGTCTACATAGCAAATTCCAGGACATCCAGAACTACGTAGAGAGACCTGTGTCAAACAAACAAAAACCAAAGTTGATCAACCTACTCCTAACTAAAGATGATGTTAGAAGAACATGGAGCCAAAGGGATTGTGTTATTGTGTGGTTATTTGGATTTATGCTATATGTTTTTTTATCTTAAAATATTTTATTATCTATGTGTGTGTATATCTCTGTGTGTTTCTCTGTCTCTGTCTGTCTGTCTGTCTGTCTACCTGTCTCACTCTCTCTTTGTGTGCATGCCTCATGTATACAGGAGCCTGTAGCAGTTGGGAGTGAGCATCAGACCCTCTGGAGTTAGAGGCTGCTGTGAATCACCTGACACAGATGTTGGGAACCACATGGTCTTCTGCCAGAGCATTTTGTGCTCTTCACCTTGGAGCTATCCCTCCAGTCTTAAATGGTGCACGCTCTTTCTGCCTCACCAACTCCACTCCCTCATCCCACACATGGAATTCTGAAGAAGTACACAGCTAGAGCAGAGAGTGTCACTGCCTGTGATTGACATTTGCCATCGAAACCTGTACCTGCATGTGTTCATATCATATATGCTATTTTCTGGAACCCAGATTTAGTTTTCATTTTCCAAGTAATGTTTTGAACCTTGGAAGGAAATTCAAACAGAATCGTGGGGACACTATAAACTTTCATTTATTTTTCTTTTTAAAATAAAGACTTCAATATTTGCTAATAGACCTCTGTTCATTGGGGTTCTGTTAAAATATTTACTTTGGTAAAGATGGGGCTGGAATCCTTGAGCAGATTGGTCATAACTAGTTTACACGCGCACACACACACACACGCGCGCGCGCGCGCACACACACACACACCCCCACGCACAGTGAGAGAGAGAGAGAGACTTAGTCAGTTAATTTTAGACAAACTCATAAAATCAAAAGTTCTACTAGAGAGATAGACACACTATGAGAAAGTAATTCTTTATCCAAGGCTCCTATGTGGCCTCTTGCTGGCCAATGACATAAGTCCAAGAAGGTAGATTCTTATTTTAGAATCTACCCCCAAAGATTGGCTTTGGAAAACCATGAATTCTGATTGCATCTCAAAAAGATGTTTCCTCTTACATTATGTCTTTTCAGCCTTCCTCCAAGCGAGGATCTTGGGTCAGCAGCAGCCCTGGGAACTCTTAAGCACACAAGAGCATCCTACTGAATTCAAGGCTCTTGGGTGAGCCTGGTCATCTCTCTTGAAAAATTGCCCCATGAGTCTGAGTAAGGCTAATGACATGAGAGCACAGCTTCCTACAAATGATCCTATCTGTTGGCTTTTAGGTTCAGTTTTAATTAAGAGTCATTGGGAGAGATTTTTAAACCCCCAAAGTTCAGGCTGTTGCCAAGACCATGTAATCCTGCTATCAATAACTTCATGTCACACCAAGAAATTCTAATGCATAGCCAGGTTTGAAAACCTCTAACCTAATGAAGTTCCTTAAATAAAGGTTACATGGTGTGCTGGCCAGTCTTATGTCAGCTTTGACTCAAGCTAGAGTCATCTGAAAGGAGGTATCTCAGTTGAGGAACTGGCTCCTCAGCTACAAGGCGTTTTCTTAATTAGTGATTGATGGGGGAGGGCCCCAGCCCATTGTGGGTAGTGCCATCCCTGGGCTGGTGGTCCTGTGTTCTATAGGAAAGCAGGTTGAGCAAGCCAGAGAAAGCAAGGCAGCCAGTAGCATCCCTCCATGCATGGCCTCTGCATCAGTATACAGTTTCCTTCCCTGTTTGAGTTCCTGTCCTGACTTCCTTTGATGATGAACAGCCATAGAGAAATGTGTAAGCCAAATAAGTCCTTTCCTCCCCAGCTTGCTTTTTGGTCATGGTGTTTCGTTCTAGCAATAGAAACCTTAGCTAAAACACATGCGTTTTAGAATCCCCAATTAATAGCCAGGAAGACTGAGATGTTAAGAGGTCAAAGAGCAAATGCATGGCAGAGGTAGGATTCAAATACACTCAAGTCAGCCTACAGCCCTGCACGCCTGTGTCAATTATGTAACTATGGCTTCCTTGATAGAGCAATGATCCTGGAAAGCTGATTTAAACATCCATAACGACTGAGCAACTTGACAGGTCATCTTCATTGTCAGCTTGATGAAATTTAGAGTCACTATGGAAACCCACTTCTGGGTGTGTTCGGGAGGGATTTTCCAGAGAACAGTACCTGAACTTGGAAGACCCACTCTGAATATGGATGGCACTATGCCATGGGCTGAGGTCCAGGAATGAATAAAACAAGAAGAACAAGAAGGAGGAGAAGGAGAAAGGGAAGGGGAAGAAGAAGGGGAGGAGGAGGAGGGGGAGGAGGAGGAGAAGGAGGAGAAGGAGGAGGAGGGGAGGAGCAGAGAAGAAGAAGGAGAAGGAGAAGGAAGAAGAAGACAAAGAAGAAGAAGAGAAGAGGAAGAAGAAGAGAAGAGGAAGAAGAGAAGAAGAAGAAGAAGAAGAAGAAGAAAGAGAAGAAGAAGAAGAAGAAGAAGAAGGAGGAGGAGGAGGAGGAGGAGGAGGAGGAGGAGGAGGAGAAGGAGAAAGAGAAGGAGAAGGAGAAGGAGAAGAAGAAGAAGCAGCAAGCAAACAAAAAAATGTACTGAGCACTGGCATTCATTTTTGTTTCCTTACAGCAGATGCAATGTGGCCAGCTGCCTCATGCTGTCGCCACTACGCCCTCTGCAAACCTCCTTAACTTGTGAGACAAAATCAACTTCCCTTCCCTTGCATTGCTTCTGTCATGTATTTTTGTCCCTGCAATGAGAAGAGCAACAATTCCGAGCTATAGATGTGGGAGGAAGATGCTTCAACTGCAAATGCTTAATGACAAGACAAGAACCAGCTTGGCTTGGTCTTGTCTGACCAGAAGAGTTCTTGCATATGGTAGCCACGGAAAGGTGAGTGAGCCACTATGATCCTGAGTCACAAATCACTTCTCCAAAAGATGAGAACCCTGTACCCAACAGCTTCCCTTCTGCATGGCATTGGCCATTAAGAGAGACACAGTGAGTGGGTCTCTCTTCCATTAGTCCTTGTGCTGGAGAGAAGCTTTCCGAGTTCATCCCTCTGACAAAAAGCAGCCTGCTTGTTTGAACACTGCCTCCCAGGATTTCTAGGGTTATATCATATCACAAGGATCTACACAGAAATATTTCTCCCCTACCCTACCTTGGGAGAAACAATATAATACTTCAAGTGGACCACTTTAAAGGAGCTGAAATGGGAAAGGTAATACATTTTTCTGTGAGTCGCGATCGAGATGAAAAGGGGGAGCTTTCACCGCACTGCTGAAATGGCCGCTGAGCCAAGTTAAAAGCAACCGGAGTGGTCAGAAGTTACCAAGAGATGGTGAGATGCAACCAAGAAAGAGCGATGCTCCTGCGGTCTGAAAGCAGCATTAGCTGTGGTATTTAGGTATTTAGGTGTTTTATGAGAGTGCTCTCACACCTTGGCACAGTTCCCCGTGGGACTGGGGTACAGAATGTTTCTCTCCAGACCAGTTGTCAGATCTTTGACCTGCCAATGAGGATAGAGTGACAGTCGCTTATCTATCAGGTGTCTCCTGACACCTCCTGTGCTAGAACACTCCTTGAAGTTTCCTTAGAATGCAGCATCCTCCCTTCTAGACAGTCAACTGGACCATCCACCATCTGTCACACAGCTTGAGTTCTTGCTTCTCATGGACATGGAGCTGAGCCACTGCTTCTTTTTGTTTTATTCAACATTTATGCCTTTAAACCTTAACATTATTCTTTAATTTCTTTTTAGTCTTACCTATCTGTGCTTTGAGACTCTCATACATGTATATGGTATAGTTCTATGATATATCCATCCCACTCCAATTTCTCCCAGGCCTCACTACAATCCACTCCCAACTTCACATTCTCTTAAAAACAAAACACTTAGTCAAATTTCAGCTCCCTGTGTGATCATGGGTGTGGGGCCCATTCTCTGGAGAATGGAGAATACAAGATGTGGGGGACCAGCTTCCACATTTATTTACCCCAGGGACTCTTAAGGAATGAGGGATAAGAGATTTATTTAGGAATATAGATGAGAGAGACAGACAGAAACAGGATAGCCTCGGGAGGGCCTGAGTCAAAACCCACCAGCCCCTTTTGTCTCTACTAAAGGGCTTTTAAAGGAATACCAAGGGGTGGAACAAAAGACCTCCCCTCAGCACAGCCAAGTGCAGACCATCCCAAACTCCTGGTAACCACACATGTGATCAAATCATCCCCTCTTGCAGCTCTGCTGTGTAAAGCAAGCTTAGATTTCACTAGAAAGACTTAGTGGGCTCCCACAATAGGAGAGGCCACAACCCTGAAAAAAATTGGCTCTCTCTCCACCAGCAGCCATCAACTTTCAATCTCTCTCAGCCAAGAGTAGGGTCTGTGAGTTTCTCCCTCCTCTGTGGTGCAAGTTTTCTTGGCTTGTGCAGGAAATGCAGCTGCTGTGAGATCATGAGTGCAGTGGTCCTATCATGATAAGAGTACACTGTCTTACAGGAGTCCTCCTCAACCTCTGGCTCTTACATCTTTCTGCTCCCTCTTCACTATGCTCCCTGAGCCTTGTAGGGAGGGATGATGTAGAGGTCCCGTTGGTAGCTGAACACTGTGTGGAGCCTTATTGGACAAGACGGCCTGGAAAGTTCTCTGATGTTCAGCAGCAGTGATTGAGAGAGGAGAAGAGCAACAGAAAAGACTTAGCTTGTGACTCTGCTGAAGTTGACTGACCCGGCAATCACAGTTTCTCCTTCCCCATCGGTAGGGACAGGATTGCTGTCACCCCACAAGTCACAGGTTGACTGTCTTACTTTCAATGTGGCCATATCTAAAAACAGGGCCAGTAAGAGGTAATTAAGGTTACATGAGGAAGGAAGGATGAAGCTCTAGTCAGATGAAGTTGTTGTCTTTATAAAAAGATTCCAGAACAATCTTTTTCTACCCTTCCCCCCAAGAGGACACCACAAAAAGCCTGTTGCTTAGAAATCAGGAAGAGAGCTTTCTCCGGTGTCTGTACTATCCACCACTTTAGTAAGGAGAAATATGTCCCTAGGGTTGAGTCATCAAGCCTGTGGTATTTTGAGTTTGGTCAACATCGAAACAGACTATGAAAATGGATGGGCAGAGCTTGCATCATGGAGAAAAGGGTCAGATCTGTTCTCCAAGCTTGGTTCTCTACCCACAAATGTTCACTCATTTATCCTTCCATCAGACATATTGTTCAGACCCCAGCTAATGACCAAATATCCTGCACACAGGACAGTTGGCAGAGTTAAAAATTGTTTCTCTGTGTTTCTGATGGAATCTAAGAGCCCTGAGGTCCTGGGTTTATTTTGATGAAATGTAAGAAATATCCTTGTAGAGGGAATAGATTGACTAGTATTCCTCTACATGTATATTTAAATTGACATTAAACTATTCTATTCATTTCTGCTCTTTGTTTTTTTTTTTTTTTCATAAAACCATTTCCTTAAATATTCTATGTCTGTACAAGTAGACCCATCACATAGTTTGAGATTATTTATAACGTTATATTCTCTGGGCATACTATATTCTTATTGAAAACATTTTTTCCACAGTTAGACATCTGAGCATATACTATTAACCACCACAAATAAATATACAATGAATATCATTGAACCCATGGCTTCTGCAAGGCCGCATATGGTCTTGCAGAGGGACTCATGTGGGTCATGTAACAGTATTGTCTCGTAAGGTTGTTCTAATTTGCAGGCCCACCAAAAGTATGAGAGCAAATTTGCTCATTTTGTTACAGAATTTGGAAAGGTCTTTGTAAGAAAAACGACTCAAGGTAGGAAGAAAGTGTGTCCTGAACAGGAGCCTTGTTAAACTGATCACCTCCCTGATTTATAACCTCATGACCTGAACCCATGGCCTGCCCACCTGGTTTCATGTGCTGACCAGTTCAGCACAGGCTCAGCCCTGTCGAATGCTTGGAGGGAAGGAGAGAACACAGGTCCATCATCTCCACTGCTTCTGGCTTCTGGCACACTCCTAGGCATCCGTAGGCAGCTGTAGCTCCTATAAGCGTCCTGCCCATTGCCAAGTTGAGATTAGATGGGTTTTCCCATCTTGCCTGGCTTACCTCAGACAATCACAGCTCCTGGGCATTGTATTGTCTCTTCTTGTAATGCTCCCATGGGTAAATAATTCCCTTATCATTTCAGTGAAGCTATTTCAAATGAAATTCTGCTATTTGCAGGGACTCAGACTAATGAAGTTGGACATGGTTCTGTAACAGATCAACATTTAATGTGCAATGTTGTTGAAAGTCTATGAGAGGAGATTAATTCGTTTAGGCTAATTTAAACAACACGCACCCTCACATCTACAGCCTCCTGGAATTACATTACTCTCAACACTGGGGTTTCTTCACTGTTTGAGCTATGGAGAACTGCCAACTATGCCATTCAACTGTTTACAAAGACCAAAATGAATGATCAGAAAACAATTACTCCATGGAGTGTTTCCCACCTTTACCGAGTTATTTTTAAACAAACGCAGACTCATGAAATCAGCCAGTATTTTAATTGTGGGACTTTTTTATCTAAATACTTTGTGTGTTTACACTGACACAGGTTACATTTCTCTGCAGAATGCTCTTAACCATGGCATTCTTATCTTGCATAAGCATTTGTGGGGTTGTCTTGAATGCAAGTGTGCTTTAAGACGAGTGCGCTTTTGAGTGTGCACTGTTGGGACCCCAGGCCAGTGCCTTAGGGAATGTACTAAGAGGTCATGGTCCCTGGAGGAGAATTTAGTGCTACTACTCTGCCAAGTGCATATTGTGACAGACTATCTTTCCAGAGATTAATGCCTCTCTCAACCCTCAATAAAGAAACTTCTTTTGACAGAGTCACACAACTGGGCAGTGACTCTGGATAAGGAACCTAGAGGTGCCCAAGGTCTAAATAAGATGTCCATATCAGACCTCTCTCCATAAACTCAGGGATCACCACCATGGGAGATTGGCCAGAAAAGTCGTAAGCACCATAGGGAGTGGATGTCTGTAGTGAAATAGTGTTTGCTGGACATGATAGGTAGGGCCGTTGTACATGAACTCACAGTGTCTGTAACTGCAGGCCCAAGACCTGTATAAGTTTAAGGGTGGCCTTAAACTCACAGAGATCCATCACCCTCTGCCTCCTAAGTGCAAGGATCAAAAGTATAGACCAATGTCAAATATCATTCCATGTTGGGGATATTTAAATATGATTTTTAGCCTTTGTATTGAACTTTCTGGTCATTTATGTTTCCAGGTTTAACTTCCCACCGCTATCTTTAAAGCCTGGTCCAGTGTGAGTATAAAATGGATTTTATGCCATGAGCTGAATGTATCCCCAAAGCTCTATGATGGAAATTATCCTGATGAAAAAATTGGCTTCTGTTAGAATTCTGTGATTGATTAGTGATGTCTGCCCGGGATACAAGAGATGGGTAGATTCTATGTGTACTGTGGACAGACTTCCTAGATCTGTGGAGATGAGTTTAAAACTCTATACCTTCCAGCTTTCACAGTGAAACCTGAAACATAGATTTCTGATTCTACATAGCTAAAAATCTCTTCATCATAAAGGTGATTGTTTCCCCCTAGATACAGGCATTAGCATTAACAGGAAAGGAATGATTTTCTGTATCATTCTAAGTTGCCTTCGATTAATTCTCCGGTCATATGATTTTTGCAGATTCATGTTCCAAAGCATCATCATTTTCAGTCTTTGCTTGAGGCTGTGTGCCAGAGGGACTTGGCTGTATGGCTACTGGTTTCAGAATAAACTGGCTGCAAATAGACATTTTGTGCTTTTGTGTGAACTAGAATGGGCACAATGTTTTGCATAAAGCTGTCTGCTCAGCTACGTACAAATGGTTTTAACTAATTGATCCATTCTGTTCTGGGCTGAAATGTTCACAGGGAAGGGATGCCCTGTGAATACAGTGTTCCAGGATCCAGAAATAGCATTCTTCATAGGGTAGGATTAAAACCAGGTGATATATCAATGCCATTGTGTGTGCTCACTGTGAGTGGCAACCCTTCTAAAGTCCCAGAGCCAAGTGTTATTATAGTGTGTGGCACCAACAAGCGTTTTCCACAAGCTTATTCCTGCAGTAACCAGAAAGCAGGGCTAATATTCTATGTGAGTTTTCTCAGAAATACAAAGCACAACAGAATTGATCCCAGCAATCAGATTTGAGACAGTTAGCACATAAAAGAAGAGAGATACACAGCAAGCTATATTGGCCAGCATGCTTTTGGGAAAATCTATCCTGACACACAACTTCCCAACAGAGCCAAGAAACACAGTCAGATAAACAAGTTTCCAAGAGAAATTGTTGTTCTTCGGCCATTAACAGAATTCTGGAGGTTTCCGTGGTAAGAACAGGACATGGCACATCTTGTGAGATGCCATTCACGACAGTAATATTTATGATACACTTTTGAAACAGCCAGTGTAGCCCCATCCACATCAGCTAATATCATGTTGCTTGGTTGGATGGTGAGTATTGACTGCGGAGGCAAAGAGATAATAGGAAGAGTGTTCAGCTACTGTACTATACCACAGCTGCTCAAAAAGGGTTCTCAAGACAAGTGTATTCCTTGCAGAAAAGTACCATAATTGTTAGGAGACTGGAGTCCTGAATATCAACTGTCATGGCAACACCCACACATCACTACCTCCTATAAGTCTGAGTTTCTACCTTGTGGGTGCCACAGCCTGCTCTTCACCTTCCACAGAACATCTCCGGCTTCTCTGGCTGCAAATACAGATGACACTCATGGCTCTAAATTCATTTCTTTGTTTTTCACTTCCCTTCATGGTGCCATGACAGCTGATTTGGATCATCGGCTTGGTTGGATTAAGAAACGCCTAGGGCATTCACGAGGCACACCTTGGGTGAGTCTGTGAGGGTGTTTTAGGAGACAATTAACTCCTGCGTGGGCAGGGAGGAGAGTTGCAAACAGCGTTTCATGGGCTGGGGGCTGGCAGAGAAGAAGGAGGAGGAGGAGGAAGAGGAGGATGAGGAGGATGAGGATGAGGAGGAGGAGGAGGAGGAGGAGGAGGAGGAGAAGAAGAAGAAGAGTGAGCACCCTACATCTATCCCACTTTCTTGCTTCCTGTTTTGAGCAAGCCACACAGCAAGCCACTCTTACCACCATGCTTCTTTATATGATGGGCTATATTTAATCTGAGAGCCCAAATACACCTTCTATTTTTCCCGTGTGTGTGTGTGTGTGTGTGTGTGTGTGTGTGTGTGTGTGTGTCCAGTGCCTTTGGAGGTCAGAAAAGGGCATTGAATCCCCTGGAACCGAAATGACAGACAGTTATAAGCCAGTCGTGCCGAGAATCAAACCCGGATCCTCTGTGAACCACTGAGCCACCAACTCTCTGGCCTTATCCTCTTCTGTGTTTTAAAACAACAACCTGTCATATAGCTCTGAGGAACAGACACTGCGATGTTCAGTCCCTGGCTGTGACCTATGTGCCTGGTGATGATGCATTGGCTGGGCTGGGGGAAGGAGTGGTACCCAGAGTTTCCCCACTGTGAGGTCAGTGTAGCTCCAAGGTCCGTGTTCTGCCCACGTGCTGACTTGCCTTAATTCTCTAAGGCCATTGCTCTAACGGAAGCTACAAGCCTTTGCTCTGGATAGCCATCGCCGTGCGATAAAAACACCACAAAACTTAACAGTTTAGAGCAAGAGCACCTCTTTACTCAGCTCATGAATTTTCAATTTGAAAGCGAGCCACTGAATTGGCAGGTTCTACGTTTTGAAATCTGGGCCCGTCTCGGAGAATTTCCCAAAGATCAGTGGAGATAAAAGTGAGAGTGATGGTTAGCTTTGGGTGTCGACTAGATTGAATATGACTAGATTGAAGGATGACTTAGAGAATTGGCAGTATATGTTTCTGGGTGCCTTCTGAAAAAGCTCTTGGGAACATCAGCAAACCAAGTGGGAAAAGCTATACTTCTCAGCAGGGGCCACGCATCCCCTAGGCTGAGGCCAGACACAAGGGAAAAGTTCAGGGTGAAAGCAACGGCCGTCATGTCTGCTCATCCCTTCTGGAGTAGACTTAGCTTTCACCCTCTTGTCAACCCCAGAAATTAAGACAGTGGGGGCTTCATCCTTTGAATGTGATGGACACCGGCACCAAGCCAAGGCCTTTCTCGGCTCCCTCCTCAGTCTGTGGTTCCATGGAGTCATCCTCTCTCTCTCTCAATGTGAGGCTTTCAGATTCTCCAATTAAATACTATGTCATCTGTCTCTCTAACAAGAAAATAATTGCAGCGGGGCTTGGCAGCCCCTGAGATCATGTAAGCCAGTTTGTTGAGTCCCTCTTACAGTGGCAGACAGTCTATCTGTCCTGTTCCTCTGGATAATCCTCACTGACACAGTGACCCAGCAGCTATGGTAGAAGTCACCAGAAGGTTCATGTAATCACAGGTCTGGCCGTTGATCTCAGTGGACACCTGGTGCCATTGTCTAAAGCATCCAAACATGGCCTCTTTGTGTGAGGTGGGTTCCCTCACTCCAACCCCAAGAGCTGAAGTCCTCAGAGTCTATTAGTCGTCTTCCTCCCAGATTACATGGAGAAATTCATGGTATAGTCACTGTATTCTATTTAATTATAAGGGAATTTAGAACTTGCTTTGGAAGGCTGCATGTTGATATAGCTTTAAAATAATGGAGAAGACATCCTCAGTGCACTTTTGGTGAGTGCAGTCTACCTTAGGATTTACTCTGTGATTGCAGAGCAAGCTTAAAACACTAACACCCAGAGGGAATCTGCTTATTCAAGATTAGGTAAAGGAAGCTGTAAAGCTTTTAATAAGGCATGAGAAAAGACCAGGTTGAAACTGAAAAGACAATGTGAAGAGCCACCTCAGACCTCAAGGGTCTTCTTTTCTGACCCCCCTCCCCACGCCCACTCCCACCCCCAGTCCTCTTGAAACATCTAAATCTGTAAACTATTTATCTGTGTCTGATGAGGCTGCTTACTCCTACTGATGACTATGAGGTCGCCTTCTCTCCAGGGGACAAGAGTTTAAAAATGGAGACAGTCACTCAGCACAACAAGCTGTCCAGGCAGTAGAAAACCTAATGGGTCAGAACATGGTCTCATTTTCTGAACCAAAACCATCTTACAATTTTTATATTCGATGAGAGTTCCCACTTGGGGCTCCCTCGAGCGCTGTTGAGAACTCCTATTTAAGAGGCAGCTTTGTGAGACTGGCTTGGCTCTGCAGGGGGCTGGCTGTCTCCGCAGTATCAGGAGCACACAGCTCTGCTGGTCTGTGAGGGCAACAAACGAGCAGGGTGTCCCCAACACAGTCCCACTTGACTACAACGTGACAAGACCATTACCTGGAGAAGGGAGATGCATTATGACCTTGATGGTCAAGGTCACTGGAATGACAGATGCCTAGTACATCTCATATCCAGATATATCTGTGAGGACATTCCCAAAGAAGACAGACATATGGAACAGCAGTAACCTTGTGGGGCAGATCTTCCCTCAATGCTGTCAGCACCACTCAGTATTCTGGGCATTGGGGTAGAATAAAAGTAGACAACCGAAGAAACCAGCACATACACACAGATTCATGCGCGCAGCGTACTTTCTTCTGAAGCAAGTTCACCTACTGCTGCTGCCATCATCCTTGGACATCAGAATCCAGCATCCTCAGCCTTCTGTGTGGACGCCCAGCAGCGACTCTTTAGGAAGCTTCCGTGCCTTTCACTGTTGGGTTAGGTCTGTATGCAATACGGCCCCATCCAGTCATCCATGATGAGTCTTCCAAATTCCTGAGCCTAATGGCTACTTCACTTATCATCTCTCCAGCATTCAGACAACTGTTCTTGATCTACCCAGCCGCCAATTGTGGAAAACAATCTAATAAAAGTGGTTCTATGTATGCCATTGATTCTCTCCCCCTAGAGACTCCTAACTGATACAGATGTCAAAGGTGAAATGAACGGGCTGTTTGTGCAGAGAAGACAGCTGGAGCAAGCCGGGCAGAAATCTGATTTTGCAAAGGGGAAGCTTGAGGTGGAAGGACTGCAGCCTGCCTCATGTCTCCTGGTCACTTTTGCAGTCCTGTCTCCTCTCGGGGCAGGAGCCAGTGGATTCTATGCTCTTGTGAAGGAAATGGGAACCTTGTATCCGAATCAAAATGGAGTCACGTTTGTCAACCCAAGCAAAACAAAGCCAGTTAGTAAAGCTAAGAGCTGATGGGGGAAGAATTCTTACCTTCAATTGCTTATTGTTAATCCTCCCTGAAGACTGCTGGGGCCACCAGCTTGCTTCAGGGGCCACCACCATTGTCATAGTTTTTATCAACACGACAAGATCATAGATTCATTGAGGAACAGGGACCTCAGTTTAGAATTTGTCTCCATCAGATTGGTCTTATGCAGGTCTGTGGGTATTTTCTTGATTGGTGATGGATGTGTTGCTGGCCCTGGGCAGGTGGTCCTGGGGTGTATAAAACAGCAGACTGAGAAAGCCAGGAAGAACAAATCGTTAAGCAGTGTTCCTCCATGGCCTCTGCTTCAGCTCTGGCCTCCAGGTTCCTGCCTTGAGTTCCTGTTCTGACTTCCTTCAGTGATGGAGTATGACCTGTTAGCCAAATAAACCCTTTTCTCCCCAAGTTGCTTTTGGTCGTGGTGCTTATTGCAGCAACAGGAAGTAAAGCAGAGAAGACAGATCACACAAAAATCACTTCTACGGGGATGTCTGTCCAACAATTTTGTTCAACATCAGACAAGTGTCACTCTTGCTATTGACTATGGTCACCAGGAATGAATGTTTCAAAGCATCAGATGTAATCCTACGGCTTGGTCTTTAAGTCCTCTCCCTGTCCGGACCCCTTGAACTTATGCTCTGATATTCCCAGCCTTTGTGTTCTCTTCTTCATGACTTCCGGTGCTTTCATGTCTTTGTCATTGTGTAGCTGTCCCTTGTGTGTCTGTCTCTGTGTTCCCCTCATCAGGAGGGAGATGAAACTGCTGTTGGTATGTAAAATAAATGAAAAAAAAAGTTATTTAAATAAAATAAAATTTTAAAAAGCAATTTTAAAACATTCCTATTTAGCAAAACATCCAGTAGCAGACTCCCCCATAAGGCCAGCCATGGAATTTTGACGAGATTTACAGTACCAGGTGTGAAATCCCTCCTGTCAGGCAGGCATCACACCCAAGCAAAATGTAGTTGGTTGCCACTCCAATGGCAGGATCTAGATCACCTAGAAGAAACCTTTGAAGGCGTATCTATCTTAGGTTAGTCCTCTGCCAGGCCTGTGAGATATGACTTTGACTGGGTTCACTGATGCAGGAACACCCATCCTAAAACTAGGTGGTGCCATTTTCTGCAACGTATAGAAAGGAGAAAGTGAGCTGAGCACCAGCATCCATCTCTCTCTGCTTCCTGACTGTGGATGCCACGTGGCCAGCTGCCTAAAATGTCTGTTACCAGGCTTTACTCGCCATGACTGACTGGACCTGTATCCCTGAACTCTAAGCCGCAGTCAACCCTTT
>CABHPH010136447.1:27453-54131 GCA_902168325.1 Peromyscus nudipes | reverse complement strand
ATAGATAGATAGATAGATAGATAGATAGATAGATAGATAGATAGATATAAAACTACACAACCTGCTGAGTCCACTGAGCATAGTTCCTATGTATGTGTTGGCCACTTGGGATTGGACACCCTATCTGGGAACTCATTTCTGGAAGAGATTGATTCTCCCTCACTCAGCAGTCCATAGTTTCCTGAAGCTCTTCATGTTGGGGTTGGTCCTCCTGAAATTTTCCCTGTCCATGTTGGAATATTAATTGATGTTGTCCTTAGGTATTGTTCAGGCAACTAAATTGCTGAGAATTTGTAGGTGCATTTTCCCAATCATGTCTGGGGGATGTTATTTATCAGTGGTCCCCTGTTCCTCTGTCTCCTAAATCCTTTCCACCCTTTTCTCTTCCACAATGTATCCTCAGCCTTAGGTGTAGAGGTTGTGATGCAGATAAATCATGTGGGGTTAGGCATCAGACTAACACTTATTCTCTACACTTTGGCCAATTGTAGATCTCTGTGAAACTCTCTATCTGTTGCAAAAAGAAGATTCTTTTATGAGGAATGACAACTACACGTATCTGTGTGTATAATGATAAGCATTTAAAAACAGTTAGAAATTTTGTTAGTCTAAGAAAATGATGGTATTAGGTTATTCTAGGCTCTATGACTTCATCAACCATAGGTATTGGTTAGGTTTACAATACCAGGCATGAATACCCTTCCGTTGAGAATGCCTCCATTAGAGAGTCACTTCCAATATAAAAGTGTCATCATTAGAGATATCTTGTCCAGCCAGGCATTGTTATAGTTTATAGAATTTACAGCATGGTAGGACTACCAAATTTTCTTCTCCCCTGGAAGCACCTTTAGAAGCCATGAGAACAGTCCACAGGAAGAATTCCAGGTCATTTTCAGATGGATTCCTTGACTTATGGTGTCTTAATAGGGTCTGATCTTCAAGTTTCAGAAGGCAGCAAAGGACAATGGCAATCACCTGCATTAGTCTTCCCCCAATCAATAATTGAGGTGATGTTTCCCATGTTGGCATCAAGGTTATTGTTGTACAATACACATCTCACAGGAAGAATATAATCACCTCATGTAGCATAACTCCTTTAAAAATACATATGTGTATATTCTAATATTCATATATAATGTAAATTATAAGTAAGCTTATAAAATAATGTTGCCTGAGGCTTTTTCAAATATGCTTAGTGCCATTTATCTCTCTTTCCTACCTCTACCCCTCCCTGTGTTACCCTTCCTTCCATACCCTCAGTTAATAATATAATAATTGTAATAACTTACAACACAATGATTGTGACATTTTATCACCTTAACAGGATCTAGAATCTAGGGTAAAATCCTCTAAGGGAGAGTGTAGATTGAACTGACTAAGATGAGATAACAAGTGAGGCAAAATAAACACTTGTGTGGTTTGATTTTTGTCAGGAATTCTATCACAGCAAAAAGGAAAATAGTCCCTCCTACATCTCTTGAAATTGTTCATAGAGATGTGAGGTTGTATTATCTTTACAGAGAGGAGCGGTGTCTATAATAAAATCAGAACCACTGCATGTTTCAGACATCTGACAACTGGATATATATCCAAAAAGAATGAAATTGTTATGTCAAAGTGATATTCATATTCACACATTTACTGCATCATTATGCACAATGGTCAAGATATTGAATCAATTTAAATAACATCAGCTGATGAATGGACAAAGAAAACATGATTCATACAAAAAAGTGTTCAACCAAGTAAGACAGATGTTTCTGGACAACACTATACTAATGAACTGAGCCAAGCAACAAAAGACAAGGACAACGATTAGATTATAAAGATTAAAACTAGGAAAGAGAGCCGGGCGTTTTTTAATCCCAGCACTCGGGAGGCAGAACCAGGCAGATCTCGGTGAGTTGGAGCCCAGCCTGGGCTACCAAGTGAGTTCCAGGAAAAAGGCACAAAGCTACGCAGAGAAACCCTGTCTCGAAAAAAAAAAAAAAAGAAAAAAGAAAAAAACTAGGAAAGAGAATGGAAATGTAATTATGAAATTTTAACAGAGAAATGCACAGTGCTGGTCAAAATGTAGTCAATTTCAGTTACTGAGAAATTAACTAGAGAGTTGTTAAAAATGTAATGGCTGCACTTAATAACAACCCCTTCAATACATTAAAGTGTTCCTATATTGTGTGTTACTATAATAAAAATAATATGTATATGAAGTAATGAGTATGTTGTCTTGGTTAATCATTTTATTGTGTACGTATATCAGAAAATTATATTTTATGCCATGCAATTACAGAATTTTGTTTGTCAATTAAACTGATTTATTTATTTTTTTTTATTTATCTTGAATAAAGTTGCTTTACCTCTATAGGGCCTAGAAAAATAAATGGTCTATGTTATCATCATTAAAGGAAAGAAATAATGAAGGTTCAATTTTAAAACAAATGAAATAAAAATTAGAAAAAATAAAAAATTAATGAAACCACGTGGATCTTTTGAGAAGAAACAACAACAATAAAAACAAGTCCAGCCAGTCCAAGCAATGAAATCAATAGATCATAAGTGGAAGAGTAGACACTACAGCTGATATCAGGGAAGTGCTCACTGAGCATGGTGTTAGCCTTAGACTTGTCATAAATGTTGAAGTCCTCTATGCATCTATTGTCATTTTAGCATGTGACTTTGGTGTTTGTGTGTTCACCTATTTTGATTACATTTATTAGTGTATTTGTCAGGAATGAGGGCAGCATCTCCTTGACACAATGCACATGTAAGGATCAGAGGACACTTTGTGGAATTTGGTTCTCTCTTTCCACAAGATGGTTCTCAGTGACCAAGGTTAAGTTGCCCTGCTTGGCTGTACATGCCTGGAAATACTGAGGTATCTTAATGTGCCTGATATTTCTAAAGTGATCAATCATTTTGAACCATCCTTGATTCATAGGCATAAATCTCACTTGATGTTTGACTTTTTCTTTGCTCTGTCATTGTATTAGTTCATAAGAACTTACTTGTGAAGTTTCTCTTGTGTGTTGATCAGAGATATGTTCTTTTATTATCCATTCCCCAGATTTGGGCACAAGGATAACAAAGAACAGTTCTCTAGGCTTTGGACTAGCCTCATTATTGCTCATTCTTGCTTGTAGCTATCAACAATAACTACACTGAACAAAGTGGCAAGAAAGTAATATGACATGATGATTAAAAAGAAACTTGCAAGGATAGCGCAAACTCTATTTCAATCTTTCATAAGAAGCAGGGTGTCCTTTTAATGCTGTGTCCTAACAACCTACATTTTTCCTTGGTAGAAACCCAAGATAGGCTATTCTTGAGTTTTTTAGCTGTGATGCATAGAAGGCAGGTGGACAGAAATTTCTTCTACCCAAGACAGTCTTCCTGATTACTAATGGCATGTGGTGGACTTCACTGTACGTTTTACTACAATTTTGAGGAGTAATTACAAGTCACTAATCTTGTGGCATATAAATGTATACTATCTTATCATATTCAAGCAAATTTTTAACCTGGGCACAATGACTATATAGTTGCTGCTGATATTATATATTTATTTGGAAGTGTTCTCTCCACTTATGAAGTTTAAGAACTATTCGTGCTAAAGATTGTTTAAGCAAAAATTTCCTACAAAACCATTAGGGATTAGCCTTTATGTTTTAAGAATTTGTTTATTGTTAATTCAATCTCTTCATTCAACGTTTTGTTCAAATTTTTTATTTCTTAATTTTATTTGATATCTTCAGGAATTTATCAATTTCTTATAGATTTTCTTCTTCATTTATAGATAATTACTTTGGTAATCTCTTACAAACATTTCAATGTATTACCATGGAATCAGTTGCAATGTCTTCCACAATGTCTTTAAGTATGTATTATTTTCTCTAAAGAGTGTAATTCAAAAATCTGGTACTCATTTTCCAGTTATTGATGAAAAGTGTATAGCCACTTAAAGGCCCACACTGAGGCTTCTTATATATGAAAAAAAAAATGACCACACTTCTTCATGTATATGGCATATTTAATTCTTAATAATGATTCTGTTATTATGTACTGTAGAAAATTGTGATTTGGGAGAAAAGGTTGTTTTTTTTTGGTTTTTAATAAACTAAAGTGTGACAATGAGCTCTTTAATCACACAATTTTACTATTTGAAAACTCATTGTTATGTTCTAAGGTATAAATATCTTTGACTTTTTGATTAAATGAATAAAACAGGCTTACAATATTTATATATACCTTGGTTTACAAGTGCCATCCACTCTACGGCTAAAACATTCAATTTCCTTAAGAGAACTAGACTGGCCTTTAAAATTTAGGAATAAATATGTTTTTGCAGATCATGTGACATCTAAGAAAAATAGATTTTTGATTAATTTGTTTAGTAGAACCATTCTTCATGGAAATAGAGTACATCTTTCTCCAGGAAATGTACAATTCAGTATAACCCAAGATGATTTATTAACATTCAAAACTATGATGTATTACTCAAAACTCAAATATGGTTAAATTCTGATTATTTATGTGGTTGTTTTTTGTATTTCAATTGCTTACATTAAAAATAAGAAGTGAGAAATCTAATTATGACAATGAATAATTCAGAGTAATATAATGTTATTTTTAGCCAAAAGTTCATTATTTTTATCTTTATTTTATGCACAAACCATTAAAATTTTATTAGTTCATAAAATTGCAGAAGCTTTCAGGTTTTTCACGTGAAGAAATACCACATATCTTAAGATTTTTTTTTGTCAGGAGTTAATCAAGTTCCTTCTAATAATTGAAAAATTAATTTTAATCTTAATGAATTTTATTTTATTTTAATTTAGTTGTTAGTTTATTAAATTTTATTTAACCTGACTTACAAAGCAAAATAATTTATAAGTTACAATGATGGACTACTCTAAGGAATAGTATCAGATGTATTATATTATATATTATATATGTCAAATCTCTTGCTCTGCTGCTCCCTCTGTCACTCTCCATTTCTGTCTCTAGCAGTCTCTTAAGACCTTCACAGGTTCATTCAATTTGTAAATTTTCTTATTTCTACCTAGAAATTTTGTTTAATCTTTGTTATGAATTAAATCTTACAAATTACCCCTCAGTAATATTTAATTTTATAGCTGTACAGTGTGTAATCATTACTTCCATGTTCCATGTGTTGAATTTTGTGGGACTCAACTATAGGAGCAGGTGTATCTCTGACTGTTTTGTCTGATCTTTGGACTCTTTTCTTCTTGTGGGGTTGCCTCATCCATCTTCAGCGTGAGAACTTTTGCCTTGTCTTATTGTATTTTGTTTTGTCACTTTTGATTGTAGTCTCTCGGAGGCCTACCCTTTTCTGATTAGGGGTGGAGGGCGAGTGGTTCTGGGAAAGAGTGGATGGGGGTGGGTGGTGAGGGGCTGGGAGGAATGGAGGGAGAGAAAACTGTAGTCTGAATGCTTTGTATGAGAGAAGAATCTATTTTCTTTTTTTGTTTAAATTATTTTTTATTTTATATACCAACACCTGTTCCCCCTCCAATCTCCCTTCTCCCACACCCCTCATCTTCCCCATACCCACCCCCATCCCCTCCTCATAGGGAGTAAGGCTTCCCTTGGGTAGTCAATACAGTCTGGCATACCAAGTTGGGACAGGACCAAGTCCCTCCCCACTGCATCATGATTGAATAAAGCATTGCACCATAGGTAATGGGCTCTAAAAAGACAGTTCATGTACCTGGGATAAGTCCTGGTCCCATTGCCAGGGGACCCACAAACACATCAAGCCACAAAACTGTCACCCACATTCAGAGGGCCTAGTTCAGTCCTATGCAGGCTCCCCAGCTGTCAGTCCAGAGTCCATGAGCTCCCAATAGCTTGAATCAGCCATTTTGTGGTTTTCCCCATCCTGATCCTGATCCCCCTTGCTCCTATAATCCCTCCTCCTTCTCTTCAACTGAACTCCAGGAGCTTGGGCAAGTGCTTTGCTGTGAGTCTCTGCATCTGTTTCCACCAGTTACTGGATATAGGTTCTATGATGACAATTAGGGTAGACACCAATCTGAGTACAGTGGAAGGCTAGTTCAAGCACTCTCTCCACCACTGCTATGAGTCTTAGCTGGGAACATTCTTGTGAGTTCCTAGGGATTTCCCTATTTCCAGATTTCTCCATAACCCCTTAATGGTTCACTCTGTCAAGGTATCTTTCTTTGCTCTCCTTCTCACTCCCTCCCCTGACTCAGTCATCTTGAAGCCTCATGTTCTGACCTCCTATCCCCTCCCCTCTACTCCCCACTCACAGCTTACCCAGGAGATCTTAACCCTTTCCCCTTCCTGGGGCAATCCATGCATGTCACTCTTAGGGTCATTTTCTTTACTTAGCTTCTCTGGGATTGTCAATTGTAGTCTGGTTATCTTTTGCTTTGTGTCTAATACTCACTTATGAGTGAGTACTTACTGTGTTTGTCTTTCTGGGGCTGGGTTACCTCACTCAGGATTATTTTTTCTAGTTCCATCCATTTGCCTACAAACTTCATGATGACATTGTTTTTTACCACTGCATTATACTCCATTGTGTAGATGTACCACATTTTCTTTATCCATTCTTCAGTTGAGGGGAATCTAGATTATTTCCAGGTTCTAGCTATTATGAATAATGCTGCTATGAACATAGTTGAGCCTATGTCCTTGTGGTGTGGTTGAGCATCTTTTGGATATATGCCCAAGAGTGGTATTGCTGGGTCTTGAGGAAGACTGATTCCCGATTTTCTGAGATACCATCGTACTGATGATTTCAGGAGTGACTGTATGAGAATATATTCCCACCAGCAGTGGAGGAGTGTTCCTCTTTCTCCATATCCTCTCTAACATAAATTTTCATTTGTGTTTTTGATCTTAGCCATTCTGACAGGCATGTATGGTATAGTATGGTATCTCAGAGTCATTTTGATTTGCATTTCCCTGATGGCTAAGGATGTTGAACACTTCCTTAAAAGTCTTTTGGTCATTTGAGATTCTTCGGCTGATAATTCTCTGTTTAGATCTGCACCCCATTTTAAATTGGATTATTTGATATTTTGATGTCTAGTTTCTTGAGTTCTTTATATGTTTTGGAGGTCAGCCCTCTGTCAGATGTGGGGTTGGTAAAGATCTTTTCCCATTTCGTAGGCTGCTATTTTGTCTTATTGACTGTGCCCTTCACCTTACAGAAGCTTCTCAGTTTCAGGTGGTCCCATTTATTGATTGTTGCTCTCAGTCTCTGTGCTACTAGTGTTATATTTAGGAAGCGGTCTCCTGTACCAAGTGTTCAAGGCTACGTCCTACTACCTCTTCTATGAGGTTCAATGTAACTGGATTTATGTTGAGGTCTTTGATTCATTTGGATTTGAGTTTTGTGCGTGGCAACTGATATGGATCTATTTGCATTCTTCTACATGTAGACATCCAGTTATGACAGCACCATTTGTTGAAGATGCTTTCTTTTTCCCATTATATAATTTTGGCATCTTTGTGAAAAATTAGGTTGGGGGAGGAGAATCTATTTTCAATAAAGACACACAGAGAAAGAGAGAGAGAGAGAGAGAGAGAGAGAGAGAGACAGACAGACAGAGACAAAGAGAGGATGTTTTTCATAAAATAAATGTTCTGCATTATACAATTGTTAGGTGTTGATTAATTGGTACATGTCCATATATTCCAAGTGACATTTGTCAAAAATTTCTTTTCCAAATAATAGTTATTTTAATACATGATCAGATGTAATTTCTTTATCTTAAATGAAGATCTTAAGGTATTGAAATGCATGAGATCTCTGAAAAAATCAGTTATATGACAAAATCCGTTAAAATGAAACTGAAATTAAACAATCAATACTATAAAGCTAAATGCATATACCAATAAAAACTCTTTAAACTTTCATATTTTTAAGAGTAGAATGTAGGTTGTAGAGAGACCTGAAAAAAATGTAACAGAAAATGATTCCCCAACTTAGGTGAGAGAAATCTCATGGGACCCTACTCCTTGATGAAGTAATTAACAACTTTAGAGAGAAAAAGAATTAATCTTACCGGGTATGAATCCCCTGATTGGTTATCCGATTCCAAGTGGCCATCCCTAGAAAAACACACTTGAAGGGAACACTGAATGGACTCAGCAGATTGTATGTACATGTTTACTCATTTATATGTGTATGCAAGAACAATGGTAAGAGAGGAGGTTTTGAGTTTGTAAAGGGGAAAACATAGAGGGGGATAAAGAAGAAGTGAGAGGAGGAAATGGTGTCATTATATTTTAAGTAAATAAAATAATCCCTGTTTTGCAAATTAACAGTCACATAGTCAATAAATGAGTGTTGGAACTACATCAACATAAGTAATTTGATTTTTTTCTTGCTATCCAGACATTTAAGGGTAGGTAGTTTAAGTGTTGATGAAGCATAGAATAAAAAACTGTTTTAGATTCTTGGTGAGAATGTTTCATTTGTGTAACTTTATGAAGATTTTTGAAGATATGAAAGTGGAGCTTTTAAAGAGAGTATGATGGTAGTTTCCAGAGGCTGGCAGAGAAGGTGAGGAAAAGAACAGGAAGTGCTAGTCAAAGAATAACTATTACTGTGGTTAAAAAAGTCATGCATTGGATGACATGAATGCATGCATGCAAACTACAGTGCAATAGATTAAAATTTACTGAGGACTATCACTGAAAAGTGGATAAGTAAGTAAGATGAGTGATATGTTACCTGTCTTCCTTTACTGTTTCTACATTGTACACATTCATGAAATCAATTATAAATAATAATGAAATAAGGAAAAGTCAAAAGATATAGGTCAAAACATATTGCAAATATAAAAACATCAGTAAAGTAGTAAATTAATACTGTTTACTGGGGCTTGAGAAATTGCTTAGTGCTTGAATACTTGCTGACTTGCGGAGGACCCAAGTTCTGTTATCAGTACTCGCAGTGGGAGGCTGACAATGGCCTATAACTCCAGCTTTAGAGAATCAGATATACTTTTTTGGTTACCCTTGGATACCAGAAATCATGTACACATACCTATATACACACACACACACACACACACACACACACACACACACAAACACACACAATCCTAAAAGTAAAATCAATCTTCAAAATTTAATATGTTTTCAAAAACTAGAGAATTTTGAACAGAACACAATTGGCCATTTAAAAAATCATGCAGAAAACTGGAAAGATAATGTAGCATTGTTTGCTAGATAAAGTTGAAGCTTTGACTTTGCTCTTTAGGCTCCATGTATAATAGTCAAGTTCAGTGCTGTAAGTTTATAATCTCAGAATTGGGAAGGCACAAGTGGGTAGATAACTGGGTCTCACTGGAAACCAGCCTAGGTAATTGAGACCCAGGCTTCAAAACGCAAGGTGAGTAACTCCTGGTTAACGACAGCAGAGGTTGTCATGGCCTCCATACATGCCAACACAAATATATGCATATATATATATGTGTGTGTGTGTGTGTGTGTGTGTGTGTACATTTGCACACACAAGATTCTTATAATATGATAAGGATTCTTATTATATGTCTATGAATGATCAATCACTACCTGTTTCCTGGGAACGGCAGGGCTTTAGCAACACAAGGACCCAGCAGCATTGACCCCTGCTCACGATCGGCTCCCAACTCAATACCAAAAGCCATGAAAGTAGGAGGAAGTGCAGCTGGGGGTCAAAGGGGGTCAGGGAGGGTAGCAGGGGACAGGGAAAGTGATGAAAGGTGATGAAGGGGCATGTGACCACAACATACTTATACAAGTAAGAAAATCTACATTGTTAAAGCATAGAGCTTCATGTTGAATATTAATTAAAATCTGTGACCACCTTCTGCCTATTGCCAAATGGTATATCCTATTAACTTAGACTCTAGAACAGATATGAGCATTTCAGAAACAGAACCCAAAGTAAGGAGTTCGAGAGATGATAAATCATATCAGAGCATCATTTGCCACTTTACTGAGGTGGATACTAAGGATATGTGAATGATTTCAAATAGTTACAGAACTTTTCATCTCTGCATAACTTTAAAAATATCAGAACATAAGTCAGCTGTCAAGAATTGTGACATCTGCTATAAAAAAAGAAAGAAAGAAATGAAAGTATCCAAGAAGTGTTTTCTTTGTCCTCACAAATGTGAAAACATCTCAACTGGACTTTGTATCATGTAGTATTCCACTGTTCCACATAGACAATATTTGCAGGTGTGCACCCTCTTAGGATGAGGCAGTGTTACTTCACCTCACAGAAAACTGACTATAAATTATTCTAGAAAGAATCTGCCAGGACACAAAGATGAGAAGGTTAGAAATATTTAGTAATGTTATGGTAAAACCTGCTGGGGTAATGTTTTTAATGAAATGAAATAATAATGTAGAACATTACAACAGAGCCAGCACAGTAATGTGAAGTAATATAGAAATTGGAAAGATGCCTAAATGTGAACAGACTAGATAATGGTAGATGCAGAGCCGTGAAAATATTAAAAAAAAAAGAATAAGATACGTGAAGCTCAATTTGAATAGAGGAATAAAGGGGTCATTGCATGTATAGGAAAGTAGAGCACATTTAAAATATGAAAATATTTGAGCATGAGTCATGACATTTGAAGAGCTCTGAATGTTAGCATCTGGGTCACAGAAGAGATCAGCCAAAATCCCATTAAGTCACAAAACATGTGGGAATAAGAGACATATGTTTTCCTGTGTATGTTAATCTTAAACACACTTACTGGGACTAGGTAATGTAGGAGAAACTTAAACAGAATTGTACTCTGTGATACCTGGAGCTTGTAATAAGAAACAATGTGAAATACAATTAAATGTTAAGTCAAGTGAAGCTGACTAGAGAGCCATTTAGAAAAGAGGATTGAAAGCAAGGAAGACTAGCTGGTTATGTATGTATGTGTATATAAATGCATGTATGCATATGTTTAAATGTATATACATATTTGTACTCTCTATCGACCTATCTACCCATACCTTCAGAAGTAATTATCATCTAAAATGCAAACCCAATGTAACTATCATTGTACAACTTAAAAGAGTTTGTAAAATATCTAATGTCTCTCTCTTGGACTCACGGATTCAAACCCCTGATCCTCAGCTTGTGGCAGTGTCCAGAGTCACACCATGAGGGGAAGAGCCTTTAACTGCTGAATTTGCCCCTGGTTCCAGCCTGCATTCTTTGCTGTTGCAGTGTTCATCAGCAATCTCCTCATACTCCCACCTCATGCCATCCTTGCTGTAATGAACTGAATTCCTCAGAAATCATGTTGTAAATAAACCCTTCCTCCTTACATTACATTCACATACTTTATCATAGCCTTGAGAAAAATAACTAAAACACCATCCACCATTTTCTTTTTTTTTTTTTTTTTTTAATTTTTTTTTTTATAATTTATTTTATTTTATTTTACAATATAATTCAACTTTACATATCAGTCATAGATCACCCCATTACCCCTCCTGCCACCCCGCCCCCCTCTCCCCGTCCCACCCCCCATTTCCATCTCCTCCAGGGCAAAGGCTCCCCCAGGGATTGAGATCGACCTGGTGGACTCAGCCTAGGCAGGTCTAGTCCCCTCCTCCCAGGCTGAGCCAAGGGTCTCTACTAAGCCCCAGGTTTCAAACAGCCAATTCATGCACTGAGCACAGGACCCGGTCCAACTGCCTGGATGCCTCCCAAACAGATCAAGCCAATCAGCTGTCTCATCCATTCAGAGGGCCTGGTCTAGTTGGGGGCCCCTCAGCCATTGGTTCACAGTTCATGTGTTTCCGTTTGTTTGGCCACTTGTCCCTGTATTCCATCCATCCCTGGTCCCAACAACTCTAGCTCACATAAACCCTCCTCCTTCTCACCAATTGGACTCCCGGAGCTCCACCCAGGGCCTGACCGTGGATATCTGCATCTAGTTCTCTCAGTCACTGGATGGGGCTTCTAGTACGACAATCAAGGTGTTTGGCCATCCTATCACCAGGGTAGGTCAGATCGGGCTACCTCTCGACTATTGCCAGCAGTCTATTGTGGGGGCATCTCCGTGGATCTCCGTGGGCCTCTCCAGCACTCTGCCTCTTCCCATTCTCATGCGGTCTTCATTTATCATGAACATTCCCTGTGTTTCCTCTCTGCACTTGATCCAGTTGGGATCTCCCGCTCCCCCAAGTTCTCTTTCCCTCGCCCCTCGCCCCTCATTATCCCCACTCACGTCCAGTCTGTTCATGTAGATCTCATCCATTTCTCCATCATTGGACGATCCCCATGTCTTTCTTGGGGTCCTGTTTTCCAGGTAGCCTCCCTGGTGTTGTGAGTGGCTGACCAGTCATCCTTGTTCCACAACTAGTATTCTCCTATGAGTGGGTACATACCATGTCTGTCTTTCTGAGTCTGGGTTACCTCACTCAGGAGGATTTTTTCTAGATCCCTCCATTTGCCTGCAAACCTCAAGATGTCGTTGTTTTTCTCTGCTGAGTAGTATTCCATTGTATATATGTACCACAGTTTATTTATCCATTCTTCGGTTGAAGGGCATCTAGGTTGTTTCCAGGTTCTGGCTATTACAAATAATGCTGATATGAACATAGCTGAGCAAATGCCCTTGTGGTATGGTTGAGCATTCCTTGGGTATATGCCCAAGAGTGGTATAGCTGGATCTTGGGGGAGATTGATTCCCAATTTTCTAAGAAAGCGCCATATTGATTTCCACAGTGGCTGTACAAGCTTGCATTCCCACCAGCAGTGGATGAGAGTTCCCCTAGCTCCACATCCTCTCCAGCACAAGGTGTCCTCAGTGTTTTTGATCTTAGCCAATCTGACTGGTGTAAGGTGGTATCTCAGAGTTGTTTTGATTTGCATTTCCCTAATGATTAGGGATGTTGAGCAATTCCTTAAATGTCTTTCAGCCATTTGTGTTTCCTCTGCTGAGAATTCTCTGTTTAGTTCTATAGCCCATTTCTCAATTGGACTGTTGAGAATTTTGATGTTTAATTTCTTGAGTTCCCTATATATTTTGGATATCAGTCCTCTGTCCGATGTGGGGTTGGTGAAGATCTTCTCCCATTCTGTGGGCTGTCGCTTTGCCTTGTTGACCGTATCCTTTGCTCTACAAAAGCTTTTCAGTTTCAAAAGGTCCCATTGATTGATCGTTTGTCTCAGTGTCTGAGCTACTGGTGTTATATCTAGGAAGCGATCTCCTATGCCAATGCGTTCAAGACTACTTCCTACTTTCTCTTCTAGCAGGTTCAGAGTAGCTGGATTTATGTTGAGGTCTTTGATCCACTTGGACTTAAGTTTTGTGCACGGTGATAGATATGGATCTATTTGCAGCCTTCTGCACGTTGATATCCAGTTATGCCAGCACCATTTGTTGAAGATGCTTTCTTTTTTCCATTGTACGCTTTTGGCTTCTTTGTCAAAAATTATATGTTCATAGGTGTGCAGACCATGATCAAGTAGGCTTCATCCCAGGGATGCAAGGGTGGTTCAACATACGAAAGTCCATCAATGTAATACACCATATAAACAAACTGAAAGAAAAAAACCACATGATCATCTCACTAGATGCAGAAAAGGCATTTGACAAAATCCAACACCCCTTCATGATAAAGGTCTTGGAGCGATCAGGAATACAGGGAACATACCTCAACATAATAAAGGCAATTTACAGCAAGCCAACAGCCAACATCAAATTAAATGGAGAGAAACTCAAAGCAATTCCACTAAAATCAGGAACGAGGCAAGGCTGTCCGCTCTCCCCATACTTATTCAATATAGTACTTGAAGTTCTAGCCAGAGCAATAAGACAGCATAAGGAGATTAAGGGGATACAAATGGGAAAGGAAGAAGTCAAGCTTTCCCTATTTGCAGATGACATGATAGTATACTTGAGTGACCCCTAAGATTCAACCAAGGAACTGATACAGCTTATAAACACCTTCAGCAACATAGCAGGATACAAGATCAACTCAAAAAAATCAGTAGCCCTCCTATATACAACTGACAAACAGGCTGAGAAGGAAATCAGAGATACATCACCCTTTACAATAGCCACAAATGACATAAAATACCTTGGGGTAACGCTAACCAAGCAAGTGAAGGACCTAGATGACAAGAACTTCAAGTCCCTGAAAAAAGAAATTGAAGAAGATGTCAGAAAATGGAAAGATCTCCCATGCTCATGGATAGGCAGGACTAACATAGTAAAAATGGCAATTTTACCAAAAGCTATCTACAGATTCAATGCAATCCCCATCAAAATACCAACACAATTCTTCACAGACCTGGAAAGAACAATACTCAACTTCATATGGAAAAACAAAAAACCCAGGATAGCCAAAAGAATCCTGTACAATAAAACAACCTCTGGAGGCATCACGATCCCTGACTTCAAGCTCTACTATAGAGCTACAGTAATAAAAACAGCTTGGTACTGGCATAAAAACCGACGTGTGGACCAATGGAATCGAATTGAAGACCATCCACCATTTTCATACTCCGAGAATCACAGTATAACTATGAAATGGTATCCTTCAGATCTCCATTTTAGGCTTGGTGATATGATAAAAAGTATTAACAGGAAACAAAATAATGGAAAAACAGTGGGGAAGGGAGCATTTGATATTCATGTTTGATGAGATGGTGTGAGGTCTTTAAAAACCTCCTATAGTTGGCTAAGTTGGGAAAATATCTCACACAAAATGTCCAGGCAGGAAGGAGACGCTGGTCTTCAATCTTCTGAAACAGCTTTTGATGTTAACATTTTGAAGGATTCAGTCTAACTTTATTCTGTTCATTAGATAATTATTACTCTTTGTTTGTCTGTATGTCTTTATTTTGTACTCTTTGACTGAACTACAGTTACCAAACAATAAAGTGAACATATTCAAAATATCAAATTTATACATTTGGGGATATACAATTATGTGGTTTTATGTAGTTTCTTCACAAGTATGCATCTACAAATACACATACTTATGAAACTACCCTGAAAATTATGTTGAGGGCAATGAAGATACAAATCCATGCTAAATGTTCTTCTTATACTTTATAATAATTCCATAATTTTTCCTGTTTCTCAAATCATCATTGATGATTTTCTCATTATGGATTTGTTCGTGTTAGTTTATGTCTGTTTTTAATTCCATCCTAATTATTCTGATGTAGTAGACATCTATAGTGTATATGAATAAATTGCCCAATTAATGTAGTACTCTAATGTATGTGTTATTGGATATGAAGGATAGATTTTTGTTTCTTCTGAGTTGTTCCTTTATAACTAGACTTTATTCAACACATAGAGTACTTGGTAAAGAGAACTACACCATAATTACCTGGGAATGAAGACTTCTGCTCATATTTTAGGAGAAAACGAGGCCTAAGCCCTTAAACACATTTTAGGACTTGAAAGCCAGAGATACCATCTTTTTTTTTTTTTGAGAACTGTATCACAGAATGTTTCCAATCCCATGTTCTTAGCATTTTCCAGTCATGCATTGTATTTTTAGTCAACAGGCTCACCGTCTTGTCCAGTTGAATTCTGGAACTTATTTTTCTTAATTAAATATTCTGTCCTTTGACAAATGTTCCCCTGACATTTTGACACATCAGAGTATAATTTCTGCTAAACACCTATCTATTCTACACTTTTTTGAGGTTAACTTTTATATGCCACAAATGAGTACAATTGTGCTTATTTATCTTTCGGTGTCCAGTTGATTTCACTAAACATGATGTTCTACTATTCCACCCACGTTGTTACTAGTAACAGAACTTGGATTTATCTTATGTCTGAATGGTGTTAGATTTTATAAACATTCCTTGGTTTCTTTTCTATATTCTCTGTATAGATTCTATACCTTGGGTCTCAAGTATCATGCTGCAATGGAGACAAGAGAATATTTATTTCTTGGATGTACTGATTTTATTACTTTTGAATATACGACACTTAGTATGCTTGCTAGACTATATATGAACATTAGTCTTAATATTTTAAGGACTTTCATTCATTTTCCCTATTAGATTTATGGACTTGTATTTCTAAAATAGTGTGGCTTGGTGAACTTTCTCAACATTGCATATTTTTCCTGTTTTTCCCTGATATCTGCCTTTTAAAAAGTGTGAAATTATAGAAAATATTAGATTGCAACCTTTTCTTTAGTGTTCCTCTTTGAATTTTTTCCATTGACTTCTTCATATTTTATGTATTCTTTTTATATATAAAATGTAATTATTTTATTTTATATGTTCATGTGTGTTCCTGAATGTGTACATGTGTGCCACATACATGCAGGTTGCAGAGAGCGCACTAGGTCTGCCAAAGCTGCATTTACTAGCAGTTACAAGAGTTCTGGGAACTGAACTTAGGTCTTCTTCAAGTGTTCTTAACCATAGGATCATCTCTCCAGCCACATATCTTCTTTTGAGAAATACACATTCTTTTTTTTGTATTTCTAAATTATTTTAAATATTTAAATTAAAAGGTCATTTAAAATTATTTCTTATTCAAGGTATTCCTTATTTTAATAGTAATCTCTTATTAGATTAATGGATTTTAAATATTGTCTTCTGTTCTATAATTTATCTTTTCATTCTGTTGTCTTTTTCTTTTGTTGTGCAATATTGATTTTTGTTTTTATACTATTTATATTCTTTTGATTTTACTGCCTGAACATTGGAGTAATATATTTAAAATTATCATTGCCCCATCCCATTCCTAGGAAATTTCCCCTAACTTCTGGTTCAGTAGCTTTATAGCTTAAAGGTTTGCACTTATTTCATTAACACATCTTGAAATAATTTTTCTAATATATGTCAGACGAGGATCCAACTTATTTACTCTGCATGTAGATATCTTTTTCCACAGTAAAGCTTATTGAAAAGACTATTTCAACTTGTGTTCTTGGTACTTCTGTCTATAGACAGTTGAGTGAAAATGCAGAGGTTTATTTGTAGCACATTCTATTCTGGTTCATTATTTTACATGACTTGTTTATATTTTACCACTACATTGTGGTGGTATTTTGTATATGCTCTAACAAATTAAGCTTGCCTGAAGATCAGAGGGTAAAGATACTAGTTAGCCATGGAGGCCAGGCAGTGTTGGCACACATCTTTAATCCCAGCACTTGGGATCTCATGTCTTTGCTCCCAGTTCTTAGGAGGCACACCTACTTTTAATTCCAGCACTAGGGTGGTCTAGACAGGAAGTGATCTTGCTGGGTGGAGAAAGGAATATAAGGCGGAAAGAGAAAAGAGCTCAGTCCTTTCGGCTGAGTAGTTGGTAAGGTGAGAGGTGGCTGTGGCTTATTCCTTTGTCTCTCTGATCTTTCAGCATTTACCCCCATATCTGACTCTGTTTTTTTTTTATTAAGACCTATTAGGATTCATGCTGCATTATACTGTGTTGGTACTATTGCTTTGTAGTTTATCTTGAGGTCATGTGATGTGGTGCCAATATCTGATGTCAGTGGTTTGCTTGTTTTAAAACTCTTTTTCTATGTATTTTGTTGGCTTTGAAACACTATGTAGCTCAGGATGGCCGTGAACTCACTGCTTTTCTACCTCGACCTCCTTATCACTGTGAAAAGAGTCATGTGCTATTACACTTACTTGATTCTTCTACTCCTTCTCCTTCTCCTCCTACTCTTCTTTCTCCCACTCCTCCTTCTTACTCTTCTTTTTATAGCTCTCCTTCCTTCCTTGAGGTAACTTTGATCATAATTAATTTCTGAGTGCAACTATTTAAAAACGTTATCTTCCTCTAACTTGATGAATATAATCTCCCATTATGTGACTAACTGTATTAATTTAGCATATATTTTCTGATTTCTTAGAGTTCTTCAGACAGGACTGTTATTTATTAAGAATAATAGATGATTCCTGAGCAAAGGGGTTACAAGATTAACCTCATACTAGACAGGATCTTTCTGGGAATCTTTGCTGAGGGAAGACCAAAAGCAATTCTGAAGAGAAAACAAGAAGACTAGAATGATATTATCATCACCAAGGTATTGCTGAGGTTTGATCCCTGTGTATTCAGTAGCAATAGTAAAAATAAGTTTGATATTGTATATACTTTAGGACAAGAGAACACCTTAGGAGAAGGCCTAAGTAGCAACGATAGGAAAACTCTTTAGATCATTTATAACGTCCAGATAGGCCTAAGATGCTTTGGTTCTTTACAAGTCAGTCATAGAAAAATCCTGAGAGTCACCTCTGAGGGTGTTTGCCTAATGAATAATTTGTCTACCTATTCTCAGATACTTGTACTCATGATGATTAAACAAATCTATGTACTTAAACTATGATGTGTACTGTTTCTTTATAAGCACAGTCATGGGTGACCAAGGGTGCACAATAGCAGAAGTGTTATAATAGCTGTGAAAGAAGCAGGAGAAATATTTTTAAGAAGGACCATATATGAGAACACAATGTTTTCATGGGGAATATGGCCTAGATAAAAGTGATTAAGGCATTAGAGGAAGGAAATCTCTCTGATTATAAAGGAGACCAAAACTCTTGAAGACAG
Source organism: Peromyscus nudipes (assembly GCA_902168325.1). Lineage (NCBI taxonomy): Eukaryota > Metazoa > Chordata > Mammalia > Rodentia > Cricetidae > Peromyscus > Peromyscus nudipes. The sequence goes on along the minus strand of CABHPH010136447.1, from coordinate 35,586 downwards.
GAATGGCTATGTTGAGTTTTCTCAATGTCATACAACCCCTTGTGCTTCCTATTGCCTCATTAGGATGAGTCATTTTAAGTGAAGTGAAGGATGAGGGTTTTAATGAGCAGTTATCCTCTTTTAAGGGTGAATAACAATATTTGTCCTGAAAATGTGTATGTTGAAGAAAAATATTTGTTAAATACCATTGTCAAGAGAAACTTCTGAAATTTCTAGTTCTAGGGATTTCTGATTATGACACAGTAGATTCAACAATAGGATTAAGGGACTTAACATTTTCAAATCAAGAGGACAAACTTATTGAATTATTTATCAAAGTTGCTACTATACAAACATTAGAGGAAATAGCTCATCTGAAAGGTATTAAGCAAATACCACTTTGGGAGGCCCCTTAAAAATGCTGAAAAAAAAATGTCTCCTGATGTTAGGTAAGTTTTCTATAAGATAAAACTTAGAATAAATCACTTAAGCTTTGTCTCATGATCTTTGAAATAGTTCATTCTTTTCCCCACATATGGCAAAATGGTACAATTTAGTACTAGAGCATGTTGTCCTATTCTGATTATAACTTTAAAAAAATTGATGGGCTTAATGTTTCTAAACAAAATTAAGTAACAGGAACCACCATTGCCCTCCACATTTGAAATTAAAGAAACACATAAAAGAGTACAATATATTAAACGACAGTGGAGAGCGGACATTGCCATTACAGTGACTTCAGGCAATGTCTCTTGAAATGTGATAAACAAACTAATTGAATCATGACTGCACCAGCTTACTATCATGAGACATTTTTCAGGCAGTGGTTCATTTTCAGGTAGGTTTTTCAAACAAGATTACAGAGATTCTAGAGAAACAAAGTATATGGAAGACAGGATTAGATGCCACAGAGAAGATATCTGTGGAATGTAACAGTAGCCAAGATATACACCTATCTGGCATCTCATTAACCAGACCTGAACCCCTCATAAAAGAAGGGATCCTATGTAGCAAATGGTACCATGTCAGTGATCTGCAATGCCTTAGTTGCATATTGAATACAGCTCTGTCTTTATCTAACAATAAAGAAAAATAGATACAGGTCACAAGAATCCTAGTAGTCACTGTTACTCTCTTGCCTCAACTAGGTTGTGAACTTCATTAGCTAATTAGGCCAGATACTTTTGAGTAGGAGAGCTGTTTACATCTTGGAAACTATTTTCTTTTCAGAGTATAGTTCTTGAACTAGGAGAAAAATAGAATTCTTCATATAATAATGATGATGATGATGGTACCAATAATAATAATAATAGTTAAAGTGAAACATAAATTAATAACACCTCATAATTAGGCTATAACTAACAAGACTTTTCAATTTTCCCTTCTGTGTTCATATGATGCTAATGATAAAGACACCTATAAAATTATTTCTTAGAATTTTGTTTTTAGACCTAAGTTTTTTTAGACCTTAGACCTAAATGCTATTATGGTGATCTCTTCAACATGAACCTCTCTCTGAAACACTTGGTAATCATGCTTCAAAAGATGTAAGAAAGTAAAACAAAATAATAATGATTGAGTTATATAAATGATATTTGGCATTGACCCCTATGTGGTAGTTCTAATGTAATTGGCCCCCAAAAATCTCATAGGGAGTGACACTGTTAGGAGGTGTGACTTTGTTGGAATGGGCATGACCTTGTTGGAGGAAGTGTTTCATTGTAGGGGTGGGCTTTGAGGTTTCCTATGCTCAGGATACCACCTAGTGTCTCAGTCAACTTTCTATTGCCTACAAGATGTAGGGCTCTCAGCTAGTACTCCAGAACCATGCTTGCCTGCATGCCACCCTGCTCCCTGCCACGAAGATAATTAACTAAACCTCAGAAACTGTAGCCGAACCACCTCAATTAAATGTTTTCTGTGTAAGAGTTGTCATGGTCATGGTGTCTTTTCACAACCGTAAAATCCGTACTAAGACAGAAGTTGGTACCAGGAACTGGGATACTGTTGTGATAGGCCTGACCATGATTTTGTTTTGAGTTATATGGACTTTGCGACCGTGGAGTAGTAAAGCAGCTGAACAATTTAAGTGTTGCTTAAAGGACCATACTCCTAGGAACATGGAAGACAGTATTGCTGAGTGTGATTTGATGAACTGTGGCTTGCTCACTCAAGAGGTTTCAGAGGAGAATTTTGGTATGTTGCCCAGGGACTGCTCTTTTGATATTTTGGTGAAGAATGTAGTTGCCTTTCACACTTGTCTTAAGATTCTACCTAAGGTAAAGTGAAGAATTTTGGATTAATTCTATTAGCAGAGGAAATCTCAAAATAGCCTAGTATAGACTCTGTCATGTGGTTTTTAGAGGCAATTTAAATGAATATTCATAATGAAAAGGTGCAAGCTTAGCAGGGTAAATTACAAAATAAAAAATTTGATTATTGTAGATGACTAACTACTAACCTGTATTTCTTAATTACACATTACATTTTGAAATGTGTTGTATAAACACAATACCACAAGAGTAGAAACATACATATAGTATATCAAAAATAACTTTAAATTTGTATTAATAAACCAAAATCCATACCAATGCAAAATATTTTGATATTAATAATTGATTTTTGGATTAAAGTAGATTCAATAATGTATCATTTTTTCCAATCATTCCACTATCATATTACCCACTTTTCTTTTAAAAAGAGATCTTTTAATTTAACTCTTTTGTTTGGCATTTTTTTTTACTAACACTAATAAACATCCATAACCCATCTTTTGGAAATGTGGACATCATTCTCTAGACTACTTTCTTTTCTCTGTGAGTGCTAGTATCTTCGGGGGAAACTTGAGAAAATCAGGGTAATTGTTAGGTCTTGGCTGGAGTAGTTGGTGAGGCTGGATCATCTCAGCCAGCAGCCTTGAAGCTGTATTGGGTTCAGAATTCTGAGGAAACTGTAACAGAGGCATTTTGAGATGCTGGATCACCTGGGCCATCCATTTTTATTGGTTTCTGGTCACCTTGTTCTGAAAATACATAAACTTTTAAAAGTAACATACATTACAAGTATGCAATATGTGGTGTGCACAAGTCAATAAAAATGTAAAATATATATTATGTGTTTTGCAGTTTTTCTAGGTTTATTTCTTTATGTCTGTAGCCAGAATTTCAGGGGGTCTTCCCCAGTTAAATCTGATCCATATCAATCTGGAATGAATCCATAGCCTCTCATTTCCTGTGGAAATAAAAGTATAAACTTTCCTACAAAGCAACACACCTTTTGATTTCCATTTTGAACTCAAGATATTTTTAAAATATATAGGTTGGTTTAATCTAGCAGCTTTAATAATCCAGTGTCTCTTAGCAGCCAAAAAGTTTAAAGACAACACAATAACATACAGGATCCAGACTCTTTTTGTATTTTCCATCTTTACATTTTTTTTATATTACTCTACTCCCCTTTTAAGGACTTTATTATTTTAAAACTGTGTGTGTGTGTGTGTGTGTGTGTGTGTGTGTGTGTGTGTGTATGACTGTCTATTCCCCATTGGTTTTCTCTCCTAAGCACACACACACACACACATATAATATATATATATTATATATATATATATATATGTTTAGAGTTTTTTTCCAGATGAATCTGTCTTTACTGAGTATCTGTATTATTTTTTGATTGCAAGAAACAAATCTTAAACTGCTATATTAGTCACTGGCATAGTTCAGCTTAGTTCATGGCATAGTTCATGGCTGGCTACTCCCCACTTGGTTCTATCAGAGCTTACCTTCATGGCATAGGCAGTAGTGGGAGTCAAGTGTACTGTCCCAGTTCTGGGAAGTTGTTGTGTCTACACTGCCATTGAGTAGTGCATCACCCACTGCTCATAACCCCCATTTAAGTGTTCTGTTGCAGGGCCTCTTAAAAGAACTGCACCCATGTTTGCCATTAGCACCAGGCCAAGGAAGAGGCCTCTTAAAGGAGCTGCACTTCTGTTTGTCACTAGTATGGAGCCATTCTGAGTAAAGGTAGTTATCAGGAAGCCACATTTGGCTGCATTTTTGTGTACTTAGAATCTTTTTTTAAGCTTTATTAGGTCTTATTTGGAAATTCCAGTCCCACAAAGAGGAGGTACAAGGAGAAAGAGAGGTATGCCACATGGTAGAACATAGGTAGAAATATGAGTTAATTAAAGTTGTAAGATCTAGTTAGCAACAAGCCTAAGCCATCAGCTGAGCATTTATAATTAATTAGTCTCTGAGTGGTTATTTGGAATTGTCTAGTAGAGTGAAAATTCTACCTACACACCAGGAGTCTGAATAGAGCTAAATCTTGTGTTCTAGGAGAGAAATGGAATAAAGGGAATGGTAACCATAAGACAAGATCCCACCCAGCTAAGTTTCTAACTTGTGAAAAGGAACAAAAGAAAAGTTTCAAGCAGAGTGTGGTAGTAGTGCACTCTAAAGGCAGAGACTGGTGGATCTCTAAGATGGAGATGAGCCTGGTCTACAAAGCAAGTTCAAGGACAGCCAAGGTTAGGCAGTGAAGAAGACAATGGAAAACAGAAAGCTAGTGAAGATGTAATTGAAGAAGGTGGCCATGTTCCAGCCCTAGGAAGCAGCAGAATTTGGTAGCTTCTGCCACATGGTTCTGGGTTTAGAGTTAAAGACAGAAGAAAAGAATTATGGAATAAAGACACTGAGGCCAGGCATATGTCTGTTGTGTTCCTGAATAAAGGGCTAGTACAGAGGCTGTTGCATGAAGCTGTAAATTTGAAGCCTGGATTGCCTTGGAGAATGCAAGATGTTAGAGATGAGATACATGCCCAGGAGAGCTGCTAGCAGGGAGTAAAGCCAGCCCAAGAGAAAGAAGTATGTTGCAGTCAACAAAGCTGAATGGAATTGGAGATGTAGAGAGTGTTTTCACATTAGACTTGGAGATAGAGAGTTTGGAATTTGCCCAGGTGGTTTTTAGTCTTGCTTTGGTCCAATACTTCCTCACTATGCCCTCTTCCCTATGGTTTTGAATGGTAATGGGTATCCTGTGCCACTATATGTTAGAAGTATGTGATCTGCTTTTTGATTTTGATCTTTACAGGGGATTGCATGAATCTCAGAAGAAACTTTGAACTTTGGACTTTAAAATATTCGTTTATTGTGCCTTAAAAGTCACCTTCCTTTTTGTGCAATAACCTTTCCAGAGCCTCATTGCAGCAATGCAGCCTTGCCACATATTTCCTGCCTCTGAAGTTTCTAGATTTTTTTGGTTCAAGCCTTCAAGACACCATCACTGTTGCAGCTTTCATGCCTACAAAACAAGGAACACATGAACAACAGTGTTCTGTTGTCAGTGAAGATGTAGTCCGGCACCTCTGGAACCTCTGGGTACTGTTGTCAGTGAAGATGTAGTCTGCACCTCTGGGTACAGTTGCACTGATCTTTGCGGGCCTCCTCCTAGCTTGTTCTGAGGGAACAGTTCCCTAGCAAGAGAACACCTGGGGTGGCTTCCCCAATGTAAGACCTCTTTCCAAACAAGTTCAATTTTTCCATATTCCAGCCTCTGGTGGGTTGCATCTTACCCTCATTGTCCCTCCCCTCCTCCTCCCATACAGTGGTAGACTCTTTTATTGTGTTACTCTCTTTAGAATTGACAACTACTTCCCAACTACTTTGTTTAGAATGTGAAACTTGCTCACACTCCTTTCCATGAAAACTGCAATTTTTTCGTATCTTTCTACTCGCTGGTTTCTTGTCTGCTCCTGTGTTCTCTCTCACTGTAGAGCAGAAAACCATAACCATGACAAAGTCTGAATGCTATCCTGTCTGAAAACTTCCTCCATTAAACTAATCAGTTCATTACTTTTGAATTCAGCCCCTCAAGTTCTCAAGGCAAAGGCCAAGTGCAATCAGATTCTTTACCAGATGTAATATAAATGGCCTCTAGCCAAATTTGCTCTGGAGTCATTTTTCCATGCTATAGTCATATGAACCATACATGTTCCATTCTTCCCTCAACATTCAGGCTTTCTAAGCTCCCGTCTGTAGTTATTAAGTTTCTCCTGCTTAGAACTAGATTCCAAATCTTCCCCATTCTCCTGATGCTAAGCCAGTTCTGATGTCCTGTTCACTACAAGGTCAGGTTTATCACATCTGTGTTCCCTGCTTCAGTACCAGTTTTCTGCATACGCTACATTTCTTGTTGAGATGCAAAGAAAAGCAACTTGAAGAAAGAAGAATTTGTTTTGGTTCACAGCCCATTATGACAGGGAAGGCACTACAGTCAAAGTGTGTGGTTAAAGGTCGTATTGTGTGCAGCAAGCAAGCAGTGAAGCCTCAATATATAACCTCAAGATTCATTCCTGAGGACTCATTTCTTTCATTTAAGCTTCAACTGCTAAAATTTCTATAACCTTCCAAAATAGTACAGTCAACTAGGGACCTAATGCTTAACCCCATGAACCTGTATGCTCATTTCATTTGAAACCTCAAAAGAACCCAAAGTAAATGACTGTGTTAATATTCTGACATGCCTCTTAAAATCCTGCCCCTTGGGGCTGCCCTGGGTCCTGATGTAAAGAAAAAACCCCTCCCCTTCCTCTCTTCTTCTTCTCCTCCTGCTCCTCCTCCTCCTTCTTCTTCTCCTTCTCTCTCTCTCTCTCTCTCTCTCTCTCTTTCTCTCTCTTTCCCACCAGGAGGTATACACCCCTCTATACTGCCATCTCTCTTCCTCTCTCTTCTCTGCTTTCTATCTTTCTCTTCATCTCTCTATTATAATAAACTCTCCACATGAATCCAGTGCCTGAATGTGAATGACTTTCCACGTGTGGCTGCCCCCAGTGCATCTGCCCAGCATGATTTCCCTTACGCGTGGGCTCTGGTCTGACCAGCCTTAGGTCCCCCAAGTGCATAATTCATAACAGACAGCACACGTATGAGGTATCCTAAATTCATTTGTCTAATAAAGCTTACTTGTAGATCCTGGGGAACTGAATGATGTATATAAGTGTTTGAGGGGCTACAAATTGTTCCCAGTAGTTCATGTTGTCTAGTGAAGCATAGTAGAGTAGGTGCTTGATATGAACTTAATATAAAAAGATATACATGCTCTGAATACGACTTTGGTTACCTTTGGTTTTTATACAATTAAAAGAGAAAATATCTTCATTTATATTGCTATGCCATGATGGTTCTTCTCTTCCCCTTAAGATATTCCAGTGTGCCATGTTAAATGACATCTTGTATGTTATATAAACCAATAATGATTCCTGAGACTGCTAGATGCACAAGATCCCTAAAGGAGATAATTTAAGAAATCAAGTGGAAAAAACCAAGTCTTTAGAAATCACAGCACAAGGAAAAATAAAAGATATTTTAAGGGTAAGGTTTTGGAGTGGTTTGTGGTTCTTTCAAACATTTCAAACAGCAGGCATCAGAAATAATTTATCAATTATATTATCAAATCATTTTATTAAAACAGAAAAATTACACCAAAATAATTAAAAGAAAGATTTTAATGGAGAATAAAGTACAATGATATAAGGGCTATGTAAAACTTATAAGAAGAGATTGAAACCCATAGTGGATTTCAGTAAAATCAATCCTGGCCACTGCTCTTAACTGACTCAAGTTCACTTCTCTTAATTACAAAACAATTGTGATTTCACCCTTCCCTGGAGTTTATACAGTATGTAATAGAAAAACAGAAATACAGTAAAGTTTCTGGAAAAAGATATAACATATGGAAGTAAATGCAGACAAAAGTAGCTGAAATACATTGAACTACAACAATTAACTATTTTGTTGAAAATTTCAGTTTTAACAGATTAGGGGTAAAGTGGGCTCCTAGCTTTGTGGGTATAAAGAACAAATTAATGATTGATTGTGGTGATAAAAAGCTATGAAAATTTCTCTCATTCTAAGAGATGGGTACTTTTTCTGGACTTCACAGTCAAAGCTAATATACCTTGAGGTCACTTAAGATTTAAGACTGTTGTGTTACTGTGTCCTCGGCCTGTTTGTTTAACCTGCTTTTAAGAGGATAATGTAATAACCAACCTTACTTGCCTTGGATTTCCCATGTAATCAGCTTTTACAATTTAATCTAAGCTGTAGCTGCACTGTGTGTGTGTGTGTGTGTGTGTGTGTGTGTGTGTGTGTGTGT
>CABHPH010136447.1:0-27443 GCA_902168325.1 Peromyscus nudipes | reverse complement strand
TGTGTGTGTGTGTGTGTGTGTGTGTGTGTGTGTGTGTGTGTGTATGTGTGTGTGTGTGTGTTCTTTTCATGCCACTGACCCAATATGTGTGTTTGTGGGTGTGTTATTACAATCATTTCCTAAAAACAGAAAGTTGGCTGAAGTGGCCTTATAAAATAAATATCAATTAATGTTGAGAGCAACAGATCTTGCTTGATAAGCAATGATCTCTGTAGTAATGATCAAGGATAGTCAGGGCTACACAGAGAAATCCTGTCTCAAAATGCCCGTCCAAAAAATCATGAAAATAATTTATAGACATGCTACAAAAATGTTCCCCTCATATTGACAATGAATTTACTGAATAAATGCAACCCATATTCCTTTTCCTCAGGCTGATTTTATATTATGTTAATTTATACAGTTTTCTATTCTTACATTAAACATGCTTGCATTTATTATTTCAGTTAATTAGAACTTACATTTATTATTTAAATAGTCTTCCTACATTAAACAGTGAACTTTAATATGTTTGAATAAGACATTTGTGAAAATTGTTAAACCAGAGACCAGTGATTTCCTTAATTCTGCCATGAAATGTAGTCTTCCCATTAATTTATTATCGGATTCTAGTAATCAATTTGTACCAGTTTGTAGAAATATTAAAATATACTGCTTTATCTGGTAACAAAAACCCTAAAGCTATATTACTGGTAAATGCACATCATATTGTGACAATAGAAATTTTATTCTACGAAATAAATAATCCATGAATAGCTAAATATTTAAATGTTTAGTATTTCTTTTGAAAACAGACCCTTCTCTCATATAATACATCCCTAACACACTTTCCCCTCCCTCCACTCCTCCGAGCTCCCCCAACATCCCCTCACCCTCAATCCACTCCCTCTCCATCGCCTCCAGGAGACAACAACCAAACAGACAGAACAAGATACAATAAGATGAGGCAAAAGCCTTCATATTGAGGCTGGACAAGGCAACACAATAGGACGAAAAGTGTCCCAAGAGCAGGTGAAAGAGTCAGAGATACACCCACTCCCAGTGTTAGGAGTCTCACAAAAACACCACGTTAACAGCTATAATGTACATACAGAGGACTTGGTACAGACCCACGCAGGCTCTGTGCTTGCCACTTCAGTCTCCATGAGGCCGCATGAGCCCTGCTTTGTTGATTCAATGGGCCATGTTCTCCTAGTATCCTCCAACCACTCTGACTCCTGCATCCTCTCCCCCTGCTCTAGGCTTTCTCTGCAGTGTCTGGCAGTGAGTCTCAGCACCTGCTCTCATCTGCTGCCAGAGAAGCCTCTCTGGTGATGACTGGACAAAGCACTCATCTATAACTATTACAGAATATCATTAGGAATCATTTCATTGTTTTTTTCTTTTTTGACCTGTTGTGTTTGGTTCTGCCCTAGGTCTCTGTTCTATCCAGTCTCTGATTCCTGACCATCAAGGCAATGTAGGTCATTGACTTCCTTTCCTGGAAGTCACCTCAGGTTAAACCAGAAGTTTTTTTTGGCTACTCCCACAATATTTGTGCCACCATTGCCTCAGCACAAATTGCAGGTAGGATAGAATTGTAGGTTGAGGATTTTGTGGCTTCGTTGGTGTCCAGGTTTCTCTTTCTGTGGACTGTGGAGTACCTTCCTGCACCAAGGAGACTACAGCTAGAACCAAAGGATGAAGTCTGCATGCAGGTACCACTTCAACCACTTTACATTCAATGAGCTATGTGGAAGTTGTCCTTGCCAATGTGGCTCTGCGGTAGATTTTCAGGTGAGAGTGACCTTCTGTCCTAGCATTAGCCTGGGTCATTTAGGGATCTCCATGAGAACCCATTGGCTAACAACATAACCTAATGCAACCCAGTCCCACCACTGGAAATCTTGGCTGACTAAAATAAGATGCCCAGTTCAGACTCCTCATTCTCCATTACCAGGAGACATCATAGATTTCAAGAAGTTTTCAATGAACTGGGTTTCCACCCCCTCCAAATGCTCCCCAATTCCAACGTCTCTCTCAAAACTCTCTCCCTCCCTCTCTGTCTTCTAACTTGATCCCTTGTTCTTCCATCCACACCTGGCCCCACTCCACTTACAAAATCTGTTCTAGTTCCCCTTCCGAGGGAAATTCATTAATCCCTGCTCCCTAGAACATTTCTTTTTTATCTGACCTCTCTGGAAATGTGGATTGTTGCTTGGTTGTAATTTACTTAACTGCTAATATCCACTTATAATTGAAAACATACCATCTTTGTATTTCTGGGTCTGGGTTACTTCACCCAGGATGATTTTTTTTCTGCTTGTAGGCATTTGTCTACAAATTTCATGATGTCAGTTTTTTTTTCATATCTGAATAACACTCCATTGTGTAAATGTACTTTCTTTATCCATTCTTCAGTTGAGGGACATCTAAGTTGTTTCAGTTTCTGGCTATTATGAGTAAAGCTGCTATGAACATAGCTGAGAATGTGTCCTTGTGGTAAGATAGAGCGTTCTTTGGGCATATGCATATTGAAGTAGATTGATTCCCAATTTTCTAAGGAGCCACCATAGTGGCTGTACAAGTTTGCAGTACCAGCAGCAATGGAGGAGTGTTCCCCTTGTTCCACATCCTCCCTGCATGGTCTGTCATTTGAGTGACTGATCCTAGCCATTCTGACAGGTGTAAGATGGAATCTCAAAGGAGTTTTTATTTGCATTTCCCTGATGATTAAGAACATTGAACATATCTTTAAATGTTTCTCAGCCATTTGAGATTCCTTTATTGAGAAGTCTTGTCTAGATCTGTTCCCTGTTTTTTAATTGGGTTATGTGTTTTGTGTTTTGGTATCTAGTTTTTTGAGTTCTTTATGTACATTGGATCTTTGTCCTCTATGGGATATAGAGTTTGAAAAATCTTTTCCATACTGTTGTCTGCTGTTTTGTCCTTTTGATGGTATCCTTTTCTTACAGAAGCTTCCGAGTTTCATGAGATCCCATTTATTAATTTTTGATTTTACTCCCCATGTACCAGTATTCTGTTTAGGAAGGTGTCTACTGTGCCAATGTGTTCAACGCTGTCCCCCCTGTTTTCTTTGCTATGAGGTTCAATGTGTCTGGTTTTATGTTGATGCCTCTGATCCACTTAAAGCTGAATTTTGTTCAGGGTGAAAAATGTGGATCTATTTGCATTCTTCTACACACAGACGTCCGGTCTGCCCAGCACCGTTTGTGATGCTTTTGTGTTTCCACTGTGTATGGTTGGCTTCTTTATAAAAATCAGGTGTCCATATGTGTGTGGGTTTGTGTTTGTTCTTTCAATATGATTCCATTGGTGGTTGTGTTTGTTTTTCTCCTGATAGTATGCAGTTTTTCATTATTATAGCTCTGCAGTACAACACGAAATCCTAGATGGTGATTCTCTATCAGTTCTTTTATTGTTCAGGATTGTTTAGCTATGCTTTTTTTTCTAATTTTCCATATGAAATTGAGAATTCTATTTTCAAGGCCTGTAAGCAATTTTATTGAAATTTTTATGGGGATTGTGTTGACTCTGTAGATTGTTTTTGATAGGATGGCTATTTTTATTACACTAATTCTACCCATCAATGAGCATGAAGAACTTTCCATTTCTCTGATATCTTCTTCAATTTCTTTCTTCAAAGACTTGAAGTTTTTCTCATACAAGAGTTTCACTAGTTTGATTAGAGTTACTCTAAATATTTTTATTGTTTGAGGCTATTGTGAAGGGTGTTGTTTCTGTGATTTTTTTTCTCAGTCTATTTGTTATTTGTACATAGCAAGGCTACTGATTTTCTTGAGTTTATTTTGTATCCAGCCACTTTGCTGAAGGTGTTTATCAGCTGCAGGAGTTCCCTGGTGGAATTTTTAGGGTCACCTGTCACAGCACCTGCAAATAATTTGTTTTATTGATCTAGCTAATACTTCAAGTACTAAATTGAATAGATATGGACAAAGTGGACAACCTTGTCTTGTTCCGATTTTAGTGGAATTGCTTTGAATTTCTCTCCATTTAATTTGATGTTGACTATAGGATTTCTGAGAATTACCTTTATTGTGTTTAGGTTTGTCCCTTTTATCACTAATCTCTTCAGAACTTTTGCAGAGAAGTGGTGATGGATTTTGTCAAAGGCTTGTTTGGCATCTAAGGAGATAATTGTGTGTGTGTGTGTGTGTGTGTGTGTGTGTGTTTTCTTTTAGTTTACTTATTATGGTTTGTTACACATACTGATTTTCATATGTTGAATGAGCTCTGCATCTCTGGGATGAAGCCTACTTGATCATGGTGGATGATCTTTTCTATGTGTCTTTGGATTCTATTTGTAAGCATTTTATTGAATACATTTGCATTTATGTTTATGGGCAAAATTGACATGTCATTTTCTTTCTTTGTTGAGTCTTTGTGTAGTTTGGATATCAGGATAACTGATTTCATAAAATGAATTTGGCAGTGTTTTTCTGTTTCTATTCTGTGGAATAATTTGAGGAGTATAGGTGTTAACTCTTCCTTGAAAAGCTGGTAGAATTCTGTACTATAATGATATGGCCATGGGCCTTTTTAAGTTGGGAGACTTTTACTGACTGCTTATATTTTACTAGGGGTTACAGTCTATTTAAATTGTTTACCTGATCTTGATTTAAATTTGGTAAGTAATACCTATCAAGAAAATTATCCATTTCTTTTTGATTTTCCAATTTGGTGGAGTATAGGTTTTCAAAGTATGTCCATGTGATTCTCTGGATTCCCTAAGTATCTGTTATTATGTCCCCCTTTCCATTTAGATTTTACTAATTTGGATATTCTCTCTTTGTCTTTTAGTTAGTTTGGATAAGATCTTGTCTATCTTGTTGATTTTCTCGAAGAACCAAGTCTTTCTTTCAAGTATTCTCTTTGTTTCTATTTTATTGATTTCACCCCTCACTTTGATTATTTCTTGCCATCCACTCCTCTTGTGTGTAATTACTTCTTTTTATTCTAGAGTTTTCAGATATACCGGTAAGGTGTTAGTATGAGTTCCCTCCATTTTTTTAATATAGGCACTTAGGACTATGAACTTCCTTCTGAGTGCTACTTGCAATGCTTTATTACTGTCTTGACCCATTTTTCATCTTCATTTAGCAGAGAGTTGTCAATTTTCCATGATTTTTCAAGTTTTCTGCTGTTTCTGTTAATGATATCCAACTTTAATCCAGGGCGGTGTCATAGGATGCAGGGTTTTGTTTGAATTTCCTTGTATCTACTGAGACTTGCTTTGTGTCCGAGTATGAGGCCAACTTTGGAGAAAGTTCTGGAGGTGTTGAGAAGAAGGTATATTCTTTTTTGTTTGTATGAATATTCTATAAATATCCATTAGGTTTTTTGGGTTTACAACATCAATTAACTGCAGCATTTATCTGTTTAGTTTTTGTGTGGATTATTTGTCTATTAATAAGAGACACATAATAATAGACAAATTGATACTTCAAAGGGGTGTTGAAGTATCCCATTATCAGTGTGTGAGGGTCAATATGTGACTTAAGCTGTAGTAGTTTTTCTCTTACAAAAGTGGTTCCTTTGAGTTTGGGGCATAGATGTTAAAAATTGTAATATCATCTTGCTGGATATTTTCCTTTTATGAGTATGTAGTGTCCTACAAAGTCTCTTTATTATTTATTTTGGTTTGAAGTTTCTTTTGTTAGATATTAAAATGGCTACATCAACTTATACTTCTTGGGTAATTTGCTCGGAATATCTTCACTACCTTTATTGTAAAGTAATGACTGTCCTTGATGTTGAGGTGTCTTTCTTTGATGCAACAAAAGCATAGATCCTGTTTTCACATCTATTTTATTAGTCTATGTCTTTTAATTTGGGGACTGAGACCATTGATACTGAGAGATGTCAATGACCAATGATTGTTGATTCCTGTTATTTTGTTGTTGTTCTTGATGGTGGAAGTGGCGGTGGTGGTATGTGTTTGTAATTCCTGTCTTTTGTTTTTGTTGGTGTAAGATTATTTATTTCCTGTGTTTTCATGGGTGTAGTTCACCACCTTGGTTTGGAGTTTTGCTTATAACAACTTCTATAGGCTGGATTTGTAGATGTTAAATTTGACTTGATCATGGAATATCTTATTTTCTCCATCTATGATGATTGAAAATGTTTCTGGATATAGTAGTATAGGCTGACATCTGTGGTCTCTTAGATTCTGCAGCACACCTGTCCAAGTCGTTCTGGCTTGTAGAGTCTCCATTGAGAATTTAGAGTAATTTTAATACACCTGCCTTTATATGTTCCTTGGTCTTTTTCTCTTTCAGTTTTTAATATTCTTTTTGTTGTTGTTGTTCTATATGTTTAGTATTTAGATTATTATATTGTTAGAGGACTTTCTTTTCCAATCCAATCTATTTGGTGTTCTGTATGATTCTTTTATCTTTATAAGCATCCACTTCTTTAAGCTAGTAAATCTTCTATGATTTTGTTGAAACTATTTCTGGGCCAGTGTGCTGGTATTATTCTCCTTCCTCTACTCTTAATATTTGTAAGTTTGGTCTTTTCATAGTGTCCCAGATTTTCTGAATGTTTTGTGTCAGAAATTTTTTAGATTTAACATTTTCCTTGACAAACATATATAGTTCTTCTACTGTATCTCGAATGCCTGAAATTCTCCTCCATTTCTTGTATTCTGTAGTTCCTGTTTGAATTTCTTAATTTTTCACTCAAGAATTCTTTCATTTTGTGTTTTCTTTACTGATTCTATTTCCATTTTCAGGTCTTCAATAATTTTATTCATTTTATTCAACTGTTTGTTTTTTCTTGGCTTTCTTTAAGGTATTTATTCATTTCTTCCAAGTGTGTGTGTTTTCCTGGATTTCTTTAAGTGATTTATTTCTTTCCTCTTTAAGGACCTCTATATCTTCATATAATTACTTTTAGAGTCTTTTTCATTTTGGGGGGTGGGGGGGTGAGACAGGATTTCTCTGTGTAGCTTTGCACCTTTCCTGGAACTCACTCTGTAGCCCAGGCTGGCCTTGAACTCACAAAGATCAGCCTGCCTCTGCCTCCCAAGCGCTGGGATTAAAGGTGTGCGCCATCACTGCCTGGCAAGGGTCTTTTTCTTATGCTTCAGCTATGTTGAAATATTCAGGACCCGTTGTGGCACGATAGTTAGGTTTCTCTGAGGACATATTGCCTTCCCTATTTTTGATTCTGTTCTTATGCTGGTATCTACAAATCTGGGTTTGGGGTTTTTATATGTCTAGGTTCCTAATTGTGGGTATGTCTTTGTTGGGTAAGTGTTTTGTTCCTTGGTTTACATTTCCTCTGGCTTTTCAGAATGTGTTAGCTGTGTGTTGCCTGTTTTACTTGCCTGCTTGGCTGTTGTACTTACAGGAAACACTTGCTGGTGTTGGAGACTGGGTAAAGGGGATCCCAAGGGGAGATGGTCAGCTGCAGTGCTAGGGATGACCCTGAGGACTGGGTCTGGGGTAAAAGAGAGTGTGGAGAAAGCCCATAAGCAGTCTATCTGGTCATTGGGCAGGCATGCCCTGAGGTTAAGCAGGGATTTCCATTCAAGTTGAGGGTTGGGACATAGTGAAAACAGGGTGGGAGGATGCAGGTAGGGATGGTCTTTGGGGTTCAGAAGAGGTATGGGCAATGGATAGGGAATGCTGGAGTGTAGCTGGAGAGCTTCTCTCCAGGTCCCACCAAGCCCCGCAGTCCCACAACCCACGTATAAAATAATCACTCAGACGCTTTTATTACTTACAAACTGTATGACCATGGCAGGCTTCTTGTTATCTACTTCTTCTATATTAAATTAACCCATTTCTATTAATCTATAAGTTGCCATGTGGCTCGTGGCTTACTGGTGCCTTACATCTTGCTTGTAATGGTGGTGGCTGGCAGGTCTCTCCGACCCAGCCTTCCACTTCCCAGCATTCTCCTCTCTCCTTGTCCCGCTTATACTTCCTGCCTGGCCACTCACCAATCAGTGTTTTATTTATATAGAGAGATATCCACAGCACTGGAGCTGGTGTTCTGCTTCAGTGCTGGGGAAGATCCTGAAGGTGTTTTCTGGGGGAGCAGAGAAAGTAGAGAAAATCTATAGGCAGCCCACCTGATTTTCTGGAGGGTTTGCGGTCTGGGGTTGAGCAGAGGTGTCCATTTCAGTTAGGACAATATTTATATAGTTCAACCAGTTCTCATTGTCATAGTTCAAGAGACTGAACCACTTTGAAAGCTAAACACATACTTCTTGACTTCAAGAAGATCCTATTTAGTACTAAATTCTATTTTTTCCTTGTCAAAACTGAATTGTATTATACCTACATATATATAACATATATATATATTATATATAATGAAAAAATTGCAACCAAGGTTATCAGTAAGGAAGAGATAAAGTATAGGAGAGATATGAATATTAACAAAGATTGGGGATTTAATTTTTATTTAATCAAATTTAAGATTGTTGTGGTTTATATATGCAACCATCTACTTCACTCTTATAGATTACTACAGGTTTTCTGGGAGTTTTCTTTTTCCAAAATTAAATTATCAAGCAACAAATGAACAGCTTATTGCTTTTAACATAAAGCTGTGGGTTGTTGTGAAAATAAGATCTGGCAATAATAACACTCGTGAGTCACTTTTTAATGATGTTGTCAAAGTGTAAAATGTATTTGGGAACACACATTAACTTTATTCTGTTGAGATTATGCTACCATCTGTTGCTATCATATAGCTGTGTCCCTAGTTAATGATTTGTGTTTGTTTGATGAGGTCCTACAAAAGAGTTGAGCCTTTGAGACCAGGAGTCTTTGTGCAAAGAACTATGTATCCTATCAAGTCAAAATAATAATAAAGTATTAGGCTTACTGAAGCATTTTCTTATGTTTGAATAATTATTTATGAAAACTAACAAATGCCAAAATTTGCGCTAGGGTTTTTATATATTTTACCCCAAATTTATCATTGAAATGTGCTTCAAATTTCAATACTATATTAACTCCCATAAAGAAATCCATACCCAGAAGGAAAAATTTACCAGTGTGATGTATGGTATTGCCTAGATTAAATGAGATGCCTTCAATCTCAGTAACTTTACATGAATTTTTGATAATCCATAATATATTGAGAAAATGATATAAACATCACTACAATTACTGACTTCCCCCTGTATTCAGATGAATGATAAGTAATGTAATTTACCAGAGAGAGAAATGAACATAGCTCTTGGTTGTCCTTAAAAGAAAAAAACAAACAATTGGAAAAATTCTTCCATGCCAAATATTTCAATGGAGGAAAAAACTTTCAGAACACAGAGGGTTGAGTCAAGACAATTAGAGCCAAATTTAGGCACCTGAGAGCAAGCAGCTTGCGAGTTAAATAAAATGTGACAATGTAACTTGAGATATTTCCAAATGACAATGAACAGTGTCACCTTTGAGTGAGGAGAGGTTGTGCTGCTGTAGTTGACTGACCTTGTTACACATTGATCATTGTTTTCAGGCTGTGAAAATTGCACTGATGGAAATGGATCAGAGCATCTCTATTTATGGTAGATAATGGTTAGCACAGACAATCCATGAACACCTTGTTTTTGCCAAACTTCACTGGAAGGAGTGCAGAGCTTCCAGTTGATTTCATAGAAAATAAACTTCTCATTAAATAATCCTTGTGTTATTATCATAAGATACAGAAGAACAATCTAAAACAGAAAGAATGTAGACATAGGTGGTTGGTTGCTTGTGAAAAAATATGAAAATAAAGATCCATATGACTGATGATGTATATTACACCCATCTAATTCCTTTGGGTATTCTGGTTCAGAAATTGCCTTCTTGCTTTCTGGGCATCTACAACAATTCATAGGTAAGATCCCATCTGACCCTACACTGTTGAAATATGTTTATAGCTCTAATGGATTTATTGAATTCACTGTTGGAAAGAAACTGAAAAGCTGATGAAAACTGGATCATTTTCATTTGTTAAAATGGCTTTTAGGTCCATGCTAATAAATTTTGTATCCATAGTTCATAAATTTTGGTCTAAGCACATAATTCTTATTTTGTTTACTGTTTCAAAAATCTTAGCATAAAATGCTACTTTCATCATTCTAAATCCTTAAGAAAAATTACCTGCCAGTTTGAATTAAAGGTCACTTCATTTTGCAATATTTTAAGAAAAGCACATTCTTGTCAAAAAGTACTAAATAAACCACTAGCCCTTGTTCACATATTTTGAAATACATAGAGTGGTATGAAAACAAGCAATGGAGAATGTACATCTCTACTAATTTACACAACTATACAGTGTTACTTGAAGTTTACCCTTTATATTAGAGTGCCATCAGTTATTCATATATGTAGAAGATCCTAGAAACAATTTTAAGAGGGTAGTATAGCATGACAAAATGTACAATGTGGTAAACATAGAAAATTCTAGACTAGTTTTTTGTAACTACTTTTATGGGTAACTATGTTAGTTGGTCTTTATTCTACTTTTATTTATAAAAGGGGAATAATAATAATACTTTAATTTCATTATTCCCTGTTTTGGTTACACTTAATTTATGTTCAAAATTATAATTTAAGAAGTTCAGAATGTTATTTCCTATAAACATTGTTTCTTAACCAATTTTCTTGAATATGAAAATGAAATTTCCCCTGAGTAGTAAGATTTTAGTTGTATCTGTTATTAAAATCATTGTAAATGAGTGGTTTCCTGTACTCTTGCATGGTCAGATATAAAGGGCAGATGGGAAATTTCAGCTTGTGGCTAAGAACACCTGCCTTGCAGTGCTGTGCTCCCCTCTGGTAATCTCTCATTTGGGGGTGCATTTATCAAGACCAATGTTGAAGGACAAACAATGAGGCCATTGCTAGTCACAGTGTGGTCATCATGATGTAAAAAAGTGATATGTAAGAGCTGACAATGTTCCATACAGAGAAGAAAATAATTACAAACTTGGTAGCTGCGTTTATGTCAAGAACCTAAACATGCAGGAAGGTTTGGGGGGATTTTGAGAAGGTCTAGAATATTCTCTTCAGAATGAAATATGGAAATCCAGAGAAGTAAAATTTTAATTTAATACATAATAACTTTGAAATACTAAAGCACATCTCAAAATGAACCAAATTCCTTCCTCATAGAATAAATTTCTCAGCATTTTTTGTATATGTTTAATGACAGTCTAGATACCTTCATGAACTTCTTTATAAGGGATTAGCTTGTATCACATATTGCATGATAAAATGTCTGTTACATTCATGTTTTGAATTTGATTATGTGTGTTAATTCTTTATTATTGTTGTTGTTAGTGGCATTGATGATCGATTATTCCTATATATTTGTTCCCCTAATTTACAAGAAAATATCATACATTTCCACTGTTATTTTTAGGTCAATGTATTTCTATAGCTAAATATATCATTGAAGTATTTTTAAATTATTCATAGCGCATTTTGTTTTTTTTATATTTCTACTTTCTCACTTTTTATAAATAGTTAAGAAGAATTTTTATTGTTTATATCTTAAAAGTAATCTTTATGCACTTAACAACTGAAGGTATATTAGTGTTGCAATATGATAATATAATTAATGACCTTAAATTCGTCTGCTGTCTGTTGACAATATTTGCTTGTATATGCTAACACACATACACACAGAGAGAGACACACACACACTCACATACACCTACTTTTAACTTCCAGTGTGTTACTGGCATTTCTAGGTAGGTCTTCCTCTAGTTTTTCGAGACAGGGTTTCTCTGTGTAGCTTTGCGCCTTTCCTGGAACTCACTTGGTAGCCCAGGCTGGTCTCAAACTCACAGAGATCCGCCTGGCTCTGCCTCCCCGTGCTGGGATTAAAGGCGTGCGCCACCACTGCCCGGCAAAAGATTTGTTTATTTATTATGTATACAGAGCTCTGCCTGCATGTGTCCCTGCAGGCCAGAAGAGGGCATCAGGTCTCATTATGGATGGTTGTGAGCCACCATGTGGTTGCTGGGAATTAAACTCAAGACCTCTGGAAGAACAGCCGGTGCTCTTAACCTCTGAGCCATTTCTCCAGTCGGTAGATCTACTTAATAGTACTCCTCTTTTTTTCTACACTGCACTTTTCTTCACATTTTGTACTGATTTTTTTGTTAACTTTATTCTTCCACTTTGTTTTTCTTTCAATGTTTTAAAACACTGACCAAAAGCAACTTGGGGGAAGAAAACATGTGTTTCAGCTCACACTTCCACATTACACTTTGCAAATTAGGGAACTCATGACAAGAATTCTAGTAGGAACTACCGGGAAATGCAGCTGGCTGGCTGGCTCTCATTTCGGCTTATCTAGCTTTCTTACAGGGACCAGGGCCCTCTTCCTAGGGATGGTAGGCTACCTATATCAATTAGCAAACAAGACAATGTCCCAAGTCATGCCTAGAGGCCAATCTGATTGAGACAATCCCCCAATAGAGATTCCCTCAGATAACTTGAAGCTGTGTCAGACAGATAGCTGTAGTAAATTAGGAAAGTTACCCTCAGAAAATCTCACCCCTTTCTACACAAATAGAACTTTGTACATTGAAACACAGATACCCTGTTTTCTTACCTCTAACCACAGCTCCTGGTGCTTCATTGTGCTGTCATAGTCTTATAGGTGAACTCCTTTTGAATTAAGTGGCCTTACACATCAACTTTAAGATTTTTTTCACAATTGTAATAATATAATTATAGTAAGTTGAATTATTGAGAGCAAATAGTTTTATCTTTCTGCAATTCTATTAATACAGAGGTAGTGTTAAATGAATTTTGTACCAGCTAGAGTCTATAGTTCACTAATTAATTCACTGGCACATTCAACAAATATTCAACAAATGCCTGTAGAGTGAAAGATCTCTCTCTCTTTCCTTATGAATAATATGTTGGTACATGTTTTCTTAGAAATTATAAGTAATTTATATAATTGTGAAGTCTATTCAGGAGTATCAATTGATAATTCATCATGGATATTTTAAACATCAATATTTATATATGATTTACTTGCACGAAATAATTTATTTGGTTTGTTTTGGAGGTAGGATCTCAGTGCATATCCAAGGCCTGTGTCAAATTTAGTCTCTTCCTACCTTACCCTCCTAAGTGCTAGGCTTATAGTCACTCACTATAATCATGTATGGCTTTAAATTCAATGACCCTTGATATTACCCTCTTCTGTCTTAGTTGCTCTCTTTTCCAGATTTTTTCATCTTTCTTTCTTTTATAGTCTCTCGCTTCTTCAAAATTCTATCATGAACACAATGAGAAGGTAGAATCAGAATTATGTGAACACAAATAGAACTATAATTAGCAGAAGAGTAACTGGTCAGGCTGGTCTCCTGAGTATATATGTGGACTTCCACAACTGTCGGACAAGTTGTCTTCCTCTTTGCTGTTGTCTACACATGAAATTAAAAGGTGACAAAGTAAGCTTAGAACCAGAACTAACCTAGAACTCTTAACATGAGGCCTTCTAGCTCTTTGGGGAACACACCTAGATTGTCAGCTATTCACCAGAATTCACGATTAACTGCAAGATTGGTATAATATTTCTTTTATACAGAACTTGTAAGCATGTAATATATTTTCAACTTGAATAAAATAATGTCTTTTACATGAGTGTTTTTTATGTTTGTAGGAAACAAATCAACATTTCCCTGCTGCTAAGACATAAAATAACAAAATGAGGAAAATGTGCTTGCTGAGTTAATGAGAATTTAATAAGGTATTCATATTTTATATATGTGATTTATAAGGCCTAGATAATATTCTTAATTTAGAAAATGCTTAAATATGAATAAGTAAAATGTAAACCAGAAATGAAAACTGAGATGCTGAAAAGTAAGAGTGTCCTGTTTTCTTAATCTTGATCTGCAATTACCTAGGTATCCATTAGAAAGATAAAAGGCAGGGGTGGATAGTAATCATTTCACTAAGCTTAATATACTTTGAATCTGAAAATGTTTATAGAAAATTGCTAAAAGAAGACAGTTAAATGAACAAAATGCAATGAATGAAAGATCATAAATGAATGAAAACACAAATATGGGATCCTTAATGATGGGCAGCTTTGTTTAGTCTATATTTACATAAATACTCAGGTTAACTGTCTACAACATTTTAATTAATTATAACTAAAATACAATTAATTCATAAGTCAATATACTGTGAATTTTTTGAATGTACAATATTTATTATATCATCTAATTAATATTTATAAATTGTTTTGTAGGAAAGGAAGTTGTCATTTTGTATTTATGCTAATTTCTTAAGTTCTATATATGATTGGAATGGTAAGTGTACAACCTATATCATCTTTTAAATGCATAATCCAAACATTTTAATTTATAAAAATATTCATAATTATATTACTATAATTGTGCTTAGTATTATTTAATACATTTTTTGTGCATTTAAATAACCTTATATTTAGTTTTTTTTTTTACTTTACTTTTATTATTTCTAATTAGGTGAATGTGTGTGTGTGTGGATATGGGCATGATGAGTACAAGGGCTTGTCAAAGCCCAAGGTGTCATATGTGCCTGGAATTGGAATCACAGGCAAAGTGAACTGCTCCATTTGAGTTCTGGGAACTGAATTTGGATTCTTCTGTAAGAGCAGTAAATGCTCTTAATAGCAGAGCCATTCTCCCACTCTGCTATATTTATTTTCAAAAGTAATCTATAAAACAAAGGACATGGCAAATGAGTATTAGAATTCTAAATTTTTCTTCAGTTAATAAGGATACAAATATGTTTTGCTTATAATAATATACGTGCTAGGAGTGATAGTGCATGTCTGTACATCCATCCTTCAGGAGGCCAAGACAGGAAGATCAGCCTGAACTGCACTTGGAGACCCTATTTCAAAAGACAAATGATCATGGCTATACATTAGACAATGTGGGGTACCCACCCACACCTTTTTCCCCCTAGGGTACTCTTGAGAAATGAGGCATAAGATATTTAGATAGAAATATAGAGGGGAGAGAGAGACAGATAGAAACACAGGATAGCCTCCGGAGGGCCTGGATCCTAATCCACTGGCCCCTTCTGTCTCTTCTAAAGGGCTTTATAAAGGAATGCTAAAGGGTGGATGCTATAGATCTTGCTCTGTATGCTGCAAATGTGTTGCTCTGATTGGTTAATAAATAAAGTGCTAATTGGCCAGTAGCCAGGCAGAAAGTATAGGCAGGACAAAGAGAGAGGAGAATTCTAGGAACAGGAAGGTTGAGTCAGGGTCACCAGCTAGACACAGAGGAAGCAAGATGTAAAAGTACCAGTAAGCCACAAGCTACGTGGCAACTTATAGATTAATAGAAATGGGTTAATTTAAGATATAAGAACTAGATAGTAAGAAACCTGTCAGGGCCATACAGTTTATAAGTAATATAAGTCTCTGTATGTTTACTTGGGTCTGAGTGGCTGCAGGAGCTGAATGGACATTGGAAAACTCCAGCTACAGGTGGAGCAAAAGATCTCCCCCTAGCATAGCCAAATGTAGACCCTTCCAAACACCTGGCAACTACATATGTGGTCAATTCATCCCCTTATGCAGCCCTGCTGGGTAAAGCAAGCTCAAATCTCATTAGGAAACTTCTGTGGGCTCCCACAAGACAAACATTTCTAAGGAGATGGTCCAGAACAAGGGCTTGCAGTGTGTGGTGGTTTGAACAGGGATGTCCCCTTCCCCTTCATAGACTATGCATTTGAATGCTTGGTCCATAGGAAGTGGTACTCTTGGGATGTGTGACCATGTTGAAGTGTGTCACTGT
This sequence comes from Peromyscus nudipes, assembly GCA_902168325.1. NCBI lineage: Eukaryota > Metazoa > Chordata > Mammalia > Rodentia > Cricetidae > Peromyscus > Peromyscus nudipes. The sequence continues at coordinate 11,653 of CABHPH010136447.1, read as the reverse complement.
GGAGGTGGGCTTTGAGGTCTCATATATTATCAAGTCTGGTGACTTCTCTGTAGCAAGAGTTTTCCTGCCTGGCCCACGGTCAGGATAAATCTCTCTCACCTGCCAGTCCCACAGTCGCTCAGACCCAACCAAGTAAACAAAGAGACTTATATTGCTTACAAACTGCATGGCCATGGCAGGCTTCTTGCTAACTGTCCTTATATCTTAAATTAATTCATTTCTATAAATCTATACCTTGCCACATGGCTCATGGCTTACCGGCATCTTTATATGCTGCTTGTCCTGGTGGTGGCTGGCAGTGTCTCCTTCAACCTTCCTGCTCTTTTCTCCTCTCTGTTAGTCCCGCCTATACTTCCTGCCTAGCCACTGGCCAATCAGTGTTTTATTCATTGACCAATCAGAGCAATTTGACACACAGACCATCCCACAGCACTTCTCAGAAAATTGAGAATCAGTCTACCTCAAGACCCAATGATACCACTCTTGGGAATATACCCAAGGGATGCTCAATAATACCACCTGGACACTTGCTCAACTATGTTCATAGCAGCATTGTTCATAATAGCCAGAACCTGGAAGCAACCTATATACTCCTCAACTGAAGAATGGATAAAGAAAATGTGCTACATATATACAATGGAGTATTACTCAGCTATAAAACAAAAAACAAAAAACAATGACATCATGAAATTTTCAGGCAAATGGATGGAACTAGAAATTATCATCCTGAGTGAGGTAACCCAGACTCAGAAAGACAAACATGATATGTATTCACTCATAAGTGGATACTAGATGTAAAGCAAAGAATAATCAATGTGGTGATATTGTGTCCCCCAACATATTGTGCACCTTAATAAACTTATCTGGGGTCAGAGAAGATAACAGCCGCTAGACAGACATAGAGGCCAGAAAATTTGGTGGCATGCACAACTTTGAGCCTAGCATTCTGGAGGCAGAGATCCATCTGGATCTCTGTGAGTTCAAAGCCATACTGGAAACAGCCAGGCATCGTGATACATGCCTTTTAATTCCAGGAAGTGATGGCAGGAAGCAGAAAGGTATATAAGGCATGAAAACCAAGAACTAGAGTCTGTTAAGCTTTTGTTTTTTTGAGTAGCAGTTCAGCTGAGATCCATTCAGATGAGGACTTAGAGGCTTCCAGTTTGAAGAAAGAGCTCAGCTGAGGAATTGAAGGTGAGGTTAGCTGTGGCTGGTTCTGTTTCTCTGATCTTTCAGTGTTCACCCCAATACCTGGGTCCGGATTTATTTTTATTAATAAGACCTTTAATAATCATGCTACAAATCAGATCCACAGCACCAGAGAAGCTAGGAAACAAGGAGGACTCTAAGAGGAATGTAGGAATCACCTTGGAAGGAGGAAACAGAGGAGATCTCCTTGAGTAAATTGGGGATGAGGGGGGCAATAGAGGGGAAGAGATGGGGGACAAGAACATGAAGGAACTGGATGGTTGAGCTGGGGTAGGGACAGAAAGAGAGAGCAATGAAAGAGGTATCTTGATAGAGGGAGACATTATGGGATAAGGGAGAAACCTGGTGCTAGGGAAGTTCCCAGGAATCCACAAGGATGATCCCAGATTAGACCACTAGCAATAGTGGTGAGGGTGCCTGAACTGGCTTACCCTGGTAATCAGATTGGTGAATACCCTAACTGTCATCACAGATCCTTCATCCAGTAACTGATGGAAGTAGATGCAGAGATCCACAACCAAGCACCAGGCCAAGTTTCCGGAGTCCAGTTGAAGAGAGGGAAGAGGGATTATATGAGCAAGGGGGGTCAAGATCATGATGGGGAAATCTACAGACACAACCGAACAGAGCTCATAGGAACTCACAACTTTAGACCGACAGCTGTGGAACCTGCATGGGACTGGATTAGACCCTCTGCACACGGGAGACAGTTGTGTAGCTTGGTCTGTTTGAGGAGCCCCTGGCAGTGTGATCAGGATCTATCCCTGGTTCATGAGTTGGCTTTCTGGATTCCATTACCTATAATGGGACAACTTAGTCACGCTGGAGGTAGAGGGGTAGGGGCTGAATCGTGCCTCAACTGAAGGTACCAGGCTTTGGAGTACCCCATGGGAGAACTTAACCTTTTGGAGGAGGGAATGAGGGGTTAGCTGGGGAGGGGAGTTAGGCAGGGGTCGGGGGAGCTGGAGGAGGAATGAGAGGGGATCTGTGGTTGGTGTGTAAAATGAATAAAAGTAAATTTTTAAAGAAAAAAAAAAGAGTTGCCTTGGCCATGGTGTCTCTTCACAGCAGTAGGACATTAACTAAGATGCTTACCTTGGCCACTATTCTCTTAACATTTTGGCTTCACAACATAGTTTGTGTTGTCTTCTTGTTTTTATAGACAGAATTTGTAGGATTCATTTTGAAGACATTCACATTAAAAAGGCAACAAAGAAAGCATATACAAGACCCTTTATACATATTTTCCAAATAAATACAATGATTTTTAGCCTTCCCTGTACGTGATTTAGTTGATAACATGTGATTAATGAACTCTGGTTCCAGGTTTTTTACTGTCATCTCCAGGTAATATTTCTTTCCTATAAAAAGGGGAAAACCAACAAAACATGCAAATGTGATAGATGCCTGCTGATCAAAGCAAAGAATATGAGGGCATTGGCAATCAGGTTGCGAACCACACTTAAAATACACACAGATGAGCAATTTAAGTAACTGAGGACCAGAGTACTTTAATTTCACAAATTGGTGTATGAATTGGGTTGTTCACTGACACTCTGTTTTGGCATATGCTCCCAAGCCTATCAAACTCTGCATTCATTATCCACTAAATCCTTATACTTCTCATTTTTTAGATGTGCATGGGCTATCATTTTTTTTTTTAGCATCCGAGTGTGAAACAGCTAGGATTATGTAAATAATGAATTAGTGTTAGAATTGAACTAACTCCTCATAAATTGAGATTAATTAAATTACTTAGTTTTGCATCATCTTGCCAAAACCACAGGGAGTAGAGTAGTTAAACACAGCAAGGAAATAAGCTGTGATTGAAATGGGTAACAAGTATGATCGTCTAAACAAGCAAAATTGTCTACAGCAATCATGACCTCAAGTTTCTCTAGTATCAAGAACTACTACAAATCACCTCTTCATCCCAAGAGGGTGAGGAAAATAAACCCTTCGTGGGTTTAAAAAAAAAAGTTTAAGCAGAGTGAAAGTATCTGTGTGGAATTTCATATTGAAACAAAAATTAAAAGTCTGAAAGCTACCAAGTATTGTTGAGCAAAGTATCATCAATCTACGTGTTAACTTTCAACATAAACTCTTTTAAAAAATAGGTTATCAATTAAAATAGAATTCTCTCACTTTCTCCCTTTTTCCCTCCAAATCTTTTTATACCCCTCCTTAGTCTCAACTTGATAGTCTCTTTTTTTCTTTGATTACTGTCATGTACACACACACACATATCTATATACATATATATCTGTAGCATGAATCTTAAAAGTTCTTATTAATAAAATCAAACTTGAGCCAGGTATTGGGGTGAACACTGGAAGGTCAGAGAGACAGAACAAACCACAACTAACCTCACCTGGCCAACTTCTCTCGGCTAGTCTTGCTTCCTTAGACTGAAACCTCTGCGTTCTCATATCCAAATGACTCTCAGCTGAACTGTGCTTCTTGAAAGCCTGAATGCTTAACCAGCCACATGCCTAACCAGGCCAGAATGCCTCGAGTTTCTTCACGCCTTATATACCTTTCTGCTCTCTACCACCACTCCCTGGGATTAAAGGCTCGCTTTCTGGGATTAAAGGCGTGTGTCACCATGCTTGGCCATTTCCAATGTGGCCTTGAACTCACAGAGATCCAGAGGGATTTCTGTCTCTGGAATGCTAGGATTAAAGGCGTGTGCTACCACTGCCTAACCTCTGTTTAACATTGTGGCTGTTCTGTCTCTGACCCCAGATAAGTTTATTAAGGTACACAATATTTTGGGGAACACAAAACCACCACATATATCTATATATATATATAGATATATATATGCATGCACAGCATTATGAATACTAGCTGCTGATTCTGTTTTTAATTGTTTCTGTACATACGGTATTAGGATTGAGCAGTGTGCAAGTGGACAGCTTAAATTCTGATTGATACCCATGGGTTTATATCTCCATTTGTAATCCCTGGGTAAGAAACATCAAATGATGATTTGGTTAACCAATCTTAAGATGATCATCATTTTACAGCATTTAATTCATTCACAAAGGCAAAGTAAATAGTTTATCTTCTGAGTTTTTATATACAAGAATCTCAGGGCTAGTGTAATTTCCCTTTTGCAAAGTCAACATTGCTCAACAGAGAATCAATTTTTTAAATATGTCTTTTGCATCTTCTCTTTAATATCATTGTGTTTTTGTAGCCAACTGGAATGTGATGTTGAATAGCAATGAGAATTTTCAGTTCTGTGGGCATAAATCCAGGCTTTAAATTTAATAGTTGAATTAAGTATACTACATATGGATGAAGATTTACTATAAAATTCCATTATCCCTGACTCCAGAAGATTGATATATTCTTGGATATCATTAATAATGTCATGCTTTTTATGCATTTTCTGTGAAAAATGCTATTTTTGCACTGTTTAATATTTCTTTTTCTTTCATTTTCTTTAGAGCACACAGTCAACATTTAATACTGAAATGCACAAGTTTACGATGCATACTATAGCATTTCATTTTTCATAATGTAATGAGTGATCAATTTGAAAGGGCTTGCCATTCTTCTTTACTGTAATTTCTAATGCATTAAAAGTTTAGTACTTTAAAGTTATTAGAAGTGATACTCATCAGAAAATAGACATTTATCATCTTGTTATCCTTGTTAGAGCTTTTCACTATCTCTGCTCATGCATACGTCTTGGTATTCTGTTCTGTTCCACAGTTTCCCTATGATTTCCTCCCTCAGGACTTACAGTGAGTTCAAAGGAAGACATGAACTTAAATGAAGCAATCGCTTTGGGATTTTTGATTACACTGTAAATTGACTTTTTGTTGTTGTTTTTATTTTTTAAGACAGGGTTTCACTATATAGTTCTGGCTGTCCTGGAACTCACTCTGTAAACCAAGGTGACCTTTAACTCACAGAGATCCACCTGCCTCTGCCTCCAGAATGCTGGGACAAAAGGTGTGTGCTACCACACCCAGCAACATATTATAATTGAAAAGAATGGAGTATATTTTAAGAGAGTAAATGCAACACAGAGAGCATGAAAGCATGCAAGAATGAAAGGAATCTTTTCACGATAAAGTGGAATGAGTGGAGTGAATAAGATACTTGGTCCTCCTCATAACGGTTTCCTTGTAATTTCTGTGTGCGCGCTACTGAAGTTGAAGGAGGACTTTTACAGTACGATCTTTAAAGCTGACTTTCTGTGGGGTCCAACACCTGCTGACATTGCTCCACAAATAAATAGTCATAGAGGCAACTGGGTCCTATCTTTTTATTATACAGCTGTGCCTGGGCGGCTTTAGACATGAAATAATATTTTAATGGATTTTTGAAAGAGTTCATGTAAGCAATGCTCTCCATTAGGTTTGTGTGTAATGCTTTCAAAAAGTATGAAAGGCAAAGAAAAAAATAAGGAACAGAAAACACAAATGGAAATGAAACAAAAAATGTGGATATATTAGTTATTGTGGGCTGAGAAAGTGTTGAGATTAACCATATCTTTGTATATATTTCCTCTTTCAACAGAGAGATATTGCCTATACCTGAGAATTCTCTGCTGATTCCTATTATTATCAATTCATATTATAATTCATATTATCAATTATTCTTGAAGTCAGCATTATATGAGACTCACTTCCTTTCTGCACAGAATACTATCTGGCTTGAGTGGTTTCAGGGTTTTGTATAAATAGGATATAGGTGTCATGGACATTCTTCTATATTCTTGACTAATATTTCATCTTGTGATTTTCTTTCTTTTCTTTCAACAAGACATAATTTCTTCAAGTTGCAAAATGAAAAATGGAGACTTTCATTGGATTATTTTTTCTTTTATGCAACTCCTTCAATAAAGCAAAGATCCACAATTGCCCAATATAATTGGGCCAACTATTTTATCTTTTGATGAAGACTAAATTTAATAATATTCTTAACTAAAACTTGAGAATAATATTAGGAATATGCGTACATGCATGTAACAACAGTTAATGAAAAAGAGGCTGTGAACTTGAAAAAGAATAAAGAGGATTACATCCTAGTGTTGGGGGCGGGGAGAAAAGGAAGAGAGAAATGACATAAGTATATTATATCTCAAAACTAAAAATAGTGTCTTCTTTTTAATTTTTTCCTTCTTTACGTACCCATTCCTATTAGCCTTGTTTATTGTAACCTGTTTTCCTCATAACATTAAATGAACCTGTTCTTCATATTTCTTCTAAAAGCATAAAAAAACACTTCTAGTGCTGATACCTACTTTTCAATTTTATCTTTAGAGACTTTTATAAGGAAAATATTTCTGGACTATTTAAGAACCTCAATGTACATTGTCAATGGGTAAGGCCTGGCAGCCTATATGATGTCTTTCCTTAGACAGTTAGTACCTTGTCCCGAAGAACACCCAAGTGAGGTTCTGAGTGTTTGCTCTAGTTCTGCTCTTTTTGATTTTGTTTATATATATATATTTTCCACACAAACCAACCAAAAACAAAAAAAAAAAAAAAGAAAAAGAACAAGAAGCCCTACACAGGCCTATTCTCAAAGGGAATGAATATTCCAAAGATTTTCCTCAGTCTTGCTTGGCTTGTTAAATGTGTGGAAAGTTTTCATGTAAAGGGTTTTGAAATTGAAAAGCCTAGTGATTTCAGTTAAAAGAAACAAAAAGTAATATTTAGAATAATTAACCTTCTGATCCATGTGTAATTTTTAAATGAAAGTTTTGGTAAGTAAATGCTAATTGATGTTTTAAACTACTTTTTTTGTCCTAATATTATAATATAGTAATGTCATTTTGCTCCTTTCCCCACTCAGTGTACCAACTTCCTCTCTAACTCATAGCCTCATTTACTTTCTTATTAACTACATATAATAAGATGTAATTGTGTAAATGTGTATATTATACATGTATAAACATATAGACAAACAGATTATCCTTAAATACATATCTACAACCTACTATGTCTGGGTAATGTTACCAATATGTATATAATTTCAAGTCTGACCACCTGGTAGTTGATACCTTTTAGGGGCTTCACAAACTCAGTGAAGAAATTTATGTTTGTATAATAATAGAATGAAGAACTTAATATGTTCTTAATTGATTTTAATATAATAGATACATGAAAATTAAGTTTTTTTTTAATTTACTTTTCCTAGGCCAGATAATGATAGGAAACTCTGTGATGGACATTACCAACCTTCCGAATTATTCTTTTTGCCCACTAGGTGTTATGTATACCCTAACAAAGTTTGCCTGAAGATCAGAGAACAGAACAAGCCACTAGATCAAACATGGAAGCCAGGCACTGGAGGCACACACATTTAATCCTAGCACTGAGGCAGAGATCCATCTGGATCTCTGTGAGTTCAAAGCCACCCTGGATTACATGAGATTGATTCAGTCTAGGAGAAAAACTGAGCCAGGCCATGGTAACACACCCCCTTAATTCCAGTACTTGGGAATCATGCACCTTTAATACCAGCACTAGGAAAGAAGTTATATAGCTAGGCAGAGAAAAGTATGTAAGGCATGAGGAACCAGGAACTAAAGCCCTTTTCGGCTGAAGCCTTTTTGGCTGAAGGCTTGTGACTGAGGCCTTTCGGCAGAGGATTCGTGGAGCTGGCGAAGTGAGACATAGCAGTGGCTTGTTCCTCTGTCTTTCTGATCTTTCAGCATTTACCCCAATATCTGGCTCTGGGTTTTTATATAAGACCATTTTAAAAATCATGCAATACCCACTCCACTGTTTACATACAGAACATTCTATAAAAACAACAAAAAAGGTGTACTATAATAAACCTTGAGGATTTCATGTCCTATCTTATATTTTGAATTAATTTAATTTATACATAAACACTATAGTGCCTCCACTTGTGGTACAAATTTGAGTGCTACTTAGAAATCTCTAAAACTGATCATTGACAATGCATATTCTTAATTGTATTAATGAATATTTTTGGTTTTGTGTTCAAGATGGCAGACTGAGTACCAATTGTTAATATATTCTTTAATTTCTAAATTGATGAAGGGGCTTTCTTTTAATAGGTGGAAATACTAATAAAAATGACAATACTCATAATTAAAAAATAAGATATGTAAAAACATTTCTGTGAGACTGAAGTAGTTTGGAGTGTGTTGAGGAATGAAACTTGGCTAATAAAGCTATATCCTATTTCATATTCCAGGTACATGTAACTACAAACTGAACTGATCTGCCTGTGAGTCAGACTTTTCAAAAGGCTTTGACTTCTGGGATGTTGCCTTTATGTACTGAGGACCTACAAAAGAGTAGAGGTGCTGAAGACACAGAAATATACAAAGTCTGGATTAAAATAGTAGCTGATCTATCTCCTTTTCTTCATCCTGCATGACATTCAAAACCACACGCACCCCCACCCCCAACACACACACACCATGGAAGCTGCAGTTGGCTTTTTCCATGAATTCATTAGAGAGAGACGCCATTTGTGTATTCCTCTAGAGGGTCCCAATTGTGATACTAACTTATTATAGTGAGCAATCTCTTTCAAAAATGACCCCATCAGATGTAATCTGGGATCCCATCAAGACTCTGTCACATGCATTTCCTATAGAAATGGAAAATGGATGACACTTCATGAGGTGGAAGGAGTGTAAAACTACTCAGCACCCATGTACACACTTCTGCCTCTATTACAACTGTTTTTAAAGATAAGATATAACTTTATTGCTATTATTTATGTGTATGTATGTCTATGTGTCTATACATGTGTATATGAAGTGCCTGTGGAAGCCGGAAGAGGGGCTCAGAGACCCTGGAGTTGGAGTTACAGGCATTTGTGAGATACTCAGTGTGGGTATCCTCATGACAGAACCCTCCTAACCACTGTGTCTTCTCTCCATCGTCTCTACGCATCTTTCAGAAAGCATTTTAACAAACGCACGAGGGCCACACATATTCATCCTGGAAGTCCATGATTTACAGTGTTGTGTCTTCAGAAAAATGGCTAAGCTTCTGGAGTTTTATTTTATAATTTAATAATCACAATAAGTAATTATTATGCATAATCCATAAAGTTCATGATCAAATGAAATCATGCACATAAAATACCTGATAAACAGTGTTTGGCACCAAATCGATACTGTCCAAACATGTCCTGTTTTGTTCAGTTTTTTTGTTTTTGTTTTTTTTCTCCTGTCAGCATATGTTAGAATCACTTTTCTAATTGTGTAAGGAAAATTACAAACAGTTAAAAGAAATAATACTGATAGTCAATCCTCCTAATCTTTGGGCTTATATAGACTTCTGGTTTAAAATAGAGATCGTTTCAGAGTCAGCCTATGTTACTTATGCTGAAATGAGTTCTACATGTACACTTTCAAAACGTCGATTTGAATGCAGATTGAACATTGAACATGTAATAATTTGATGAAATTTGTAAAGATAAATAATACAAATGTTTTTCATGTTAAAAGTTCTAGACTCTATTTACTAACCTATTTTATCCAAAATGCTTTCTGTATTTTTTTAAAGAGCACAATTTAGTGGTTTTCTACCATTGAACTAGGGCAAACTTCTGTATAATGATCTAGTCATTAAAATTCAGTAGAAAAACTCTGATAATTATATCTAGGTCCTATTTGGGAAGTTTTTTCCCCTCCAAATGATTTTTGTCCAAAAATGCTTTCAATATTCACTTTTATGGCAACTAAAATGCTGTCACAGTGTTCCCAAGATGCTGTCAGTGCGACTTTGTAGTAAATAACATTATAATGTCAATGCGTGACTAAGGAAGTGACATGATGTCAAGGATGCACTCAGTGTGGTTGTATCATAAATTCAAAAGAAAATGCATATTTATAGAGACCTTCTTAGGATGTCAAAAGCAAGTAATGCAGATGTTATATGACTGGGTGAAAAAAATCAAGTCAGAAACTTTGTAAAAGATGTTGTAAATTCTACTGAGTAATGGCAACTCAAGCCATGACATCCAAGGTATTTTCAGACCATAAGATGGTGTTATATCTCCCACGGCAACCAAAGAAGAGACTGTCTGAAGTGGATGTCCTCAGTCCTGAATTAGTCAATACATACGGATCCAGTGATGGTAATCATGTCAACTTGATGGAATTTATAATCACCATGGTAACAAATCTCTGGTGATGTTTGTGAAGGATTTTTAGATTTGATTATTTGAGGTGGAAAAATACATCTTACATGTCCATGGGCTGGATGCCCCAGACTGTGTAAAAAGGAGACTGCTGACTGATTAATAGCATTCGTGTCTCTGCCTCTTTAACCAGCTGCTTTAAGCTCTTGTCTTCCTCTTCCATGATGTGCTATCTACTCAAACTGTAAGACAAATAACCCCTTCCTTTCTTGTTGTTTTTTTTTTTCAGGCATATTGTCTCAACAACTAGGACAGATCCTCACCATTCTTACTTTCATATTAGCTGTAGAGCTAGATAATTTCTTCTTTTACAAGAGAAGTAGAATTCTCAGCTAGCTGTTATCCATTTGAAGATTCTGTTACATATGTTCTAATATGCTACTTCAGAATGAGAGTGAACTTGAACCTTTGGAACTGCAGAAGTCTTACAGGTATAGGGGGAAATCTATGTAGATACAGCTAATACTCAGATTCCTTTTATTAAAACATAAATCATTTGGTTTAAATCTGGAAGTATCAATGCTAACAGACAGAATAACAAACTAAACCTTTTTGTGTATGTGAACGTCTTTTTCTCACGATACACCTTCTAAGCATCGTCATCTTTGTCTTACCATTTCTTGTTTCGGTTTGGCTTTGGTAGGATAGGGACTCACCATGTATTCCACACCATTCTTAAACTCACAGTGATAATCCTGCATAACCATGGTTAACATTGGATTCTGATTCAACCAGTATTTATGATAGTAATCTTGGTTTGTGGTTTGGTTAGAAGGTTAAGAAAGTAAAAGAAATGGGATCTATCCTTTTAAAGGATTTTTTTTAAATCCCTGAAACATTTTTTGTTTTGTTTTTAGCTCTAGGCACTGACAATAAAAATACAAGTGAGAGTATATCCCACCTGCTGTTGTAGTGTTTAAGATTGTCTGTTGGGAGAGATGTTACTGTCAACCATTACAAGGCAGCAGGTACCATGCTAGATCTGAGTATTATAGAAGCAAGACACAATACAAGATAATGGTACCCAGGGGTTATTGTCTTTATTGCCATCCCAGTTAAAGTTCTCATGATTGCACAGAAAGGAAAGTTTACTCCAGAGAATTCAAGGCAATTTTAGGAGAAGTAGTAAAGGAGAACCCAAGAGAGTGAGGAGCCCTTGGCTCTCCCTCAGGCCTCTGTGTTTACCTATCACCACTCCGTGAGGCTGTGTAGTCTCTCTCATATCCACAGATCCATCTGCTTCTTGCTGCTTTTTAATCATCTACCTCTAATGTCTCTGTTGTGTAAA